>JASSUY010026812.1:12854-44335 GCA_032466535.1 Forpus xanthops | reverse complement strand
CCATCACTGGCGGTGCTCAAGGCCGGGTTGGACAGAGCCTTGGGTGGCATGGTTTAGTGGGAGGTGTCCCTGCCCATAGCAGGGGGATTGGAACTAGAGGATCTTAAGGTCCTTTCCAACCCTAACTATTCTATGATTCTATGACTATGATAGCGCTTTATATTCCTTGCAAATAAATGGCAAAATTACTGTCTGAAAAATCCACACAAGGGATCCATGTGTAAAAGGTGAATAGGATGACAACACAGCATGAAATAATTTGCAACGCAAAGGAAACATGAATAATCTTCCTTACAGTCAGGAGATGAAAGTAATTTCCACAGAAGCCACTTTTTTCTCTCTAGGTAAGATTCGCTCTCTGAAGCTTTGCAGAAGCCCCTGTTCCGTATGTAGCTAGTCATGAGCATTGCCTCCCTGTTGGCATGAAAACAAAACCAAAACCACAGAGCTTCCCCTGAAAGACAGCCCCTCTCCTCCTCCTGCATCTCTCCTTCATAGGCCTGAGCACTGGGGTGCTCTCAGGCACCCCTCATGTTCTTATATATTCTCTACTTTCTCCAAGTTTCCATCACTGCTTTCCCTTCTCTCTGAATAGCCCTTAAAATGCTGGGTGTACCCACCAGGTTTCCATGGCCTGGAACATAATCACGGGCAGAAACACTGTTTCCAGTCTATTTTATTTGCTTATGTTTTAGTAGGTATTTTTAGGTTTGTATTTTGCTGCTGATACAACCTCTGCTTTGTTTTGTTTTTTTTTTCTATCAACACAGATCAGTTCCATTTAAAATACATTAGATAGGGACACCTGTAACTAACTTTACTTGAATGTATGTACACAGTTATGTATACATTATATACATATATGCATTATATATACATATATATATACACACATATATATAAGGCACAGTAAAATGTACCATCATTTCTCTAGGACTGTTTTTAATCTGAAAAAGCAGATCATATTTCTTCAGTAATCTGAAATGTCTAACCAAGACATTTTTATAATGTTTCAGGGTTACAGAGGTATCAGCTGGGAAATAATCCTTACTTTAAAATTCAAGTTATTGTGACAAGATGAACAAAACCTATTTTGACAGTAATTCTAATCTATTTATTATATAACTGTTCCTCTTTTAAAAGATATATTCACCTGTATAATTTCCTTTGTCTCTCCTTATTATGCTCCAAAATGTGAACTGAAACTTGTCCTGCAGAATAAAAAGTAACAATAATGGAGAACTGAATATGAACTTGGATAATTTATCCATTACTTAGAGAGAGGAAGGCAAAGATGTCTTTAAATAATATGTATTAATACAGATCATGAGTTTACGTAATTCTGTTTGATGTAGGCAACGTCAGTGGAGCCTGGTGATTACCAGGGTTTTGGCCATTTTATATATAAGGTAATCTCTGCCATGTGAAGACACAGCAGCACACAAACATGACTGGCATTTATAATGAACATGCTTGAATGGATCCTTGGTTGTTGTAATTAGCCTAAGTATGCAAATTGTGGCATCAGAAACCCTGCAGCAACTGCTGTTAGAAGAGCTTGGCAGCTGTTACAAGCCAGTCTTACAGCTCAAACGGATCTATTTTCAAAGGATAGAAACAGATAGATGAGTGGAGATTAAAAATTGACAACTTTGAGGTGTATAAATCTATCCCTATCCTGAGTAGAACATTTCAATAAATACCAATTTTTCCACAGTAACTGTATAGCCGCGATTCACAATTGTGCTGCACCACAGGATCCTTGTTAACCCCAAAGACTTAATAAAAAATGGCACAGAAAACTTCATTTAGTGTTGTTTCATAGACGACTTACTGTGGCCTCACAAGCATGACACTCTTCAACAGACTCAGCATATTTCCTACTCTACCATAAGCACCCTAAAATGAGACTTAACCCGCAGTCACTTGTTTTAATACTTTGCCACCTGAAGATTTTGCACTGGAACCAGAATTTCCAGTTCTACTGTTTCAGTTCACGTTTTGCATGAGTGGAAGTGAAAAACGTTCATGGGCTCCACGAACCATCTCAGCAGACGAATCTGAGGCGTAACTCATCAGGGTAAACCAGACACTTGAAAATACTGAAGTGACTCAAGGGTTTAAAAAATATATATGTATTACGAGAGCCACAAAAAAAGGTTACAGACAGAGCTCCACAAAGCCTGCACGGATACATTCCAACAATTCAAGGAGGCAGAACAGGTGAAATACAGACCATAAGAACGGTTCGACATTAACCTTCCAGACTGTCAGAGACAGCAACCTTGACCCCATCTTTCCCACACACAAAAAAATATTGAATATATATATCTCTCTATATCTCTAGTCTGGACCACACATATAGTCCAAAGAAAACCACATTGCAATTTCCACATTAGGCTTACAGGAGAATAGCATCATCTGAGGAACGTCCATTATAACACCCATGAGGTGATTATCTCAGGCCGAGATGACGTAACGTTATGCTTGGTTAGCAATTTTAGAAGAGCAACACAACACATTTCATTTGCTGCACATGGCTACTCACACATAGCTCTGTGCAACCCTTAGAGCTGATTTTAACCAAACTAAGTAATTACACTTGCTTTGCTTAATTTAAAAAGAAAATGCAAATGTAAGATATTAGGGCAGTTCCTGCTATCACTTTTCTTAAAAGTTCAAGACTTGAAGACTTCTTTGATGTACTTGCTTACAGACACATTCTGAGACTGTATTAATGATCTTCAGGAAAATACACCACCCTGAGGCTTTTCCCTTGTTCACTTCATGTTATGTCTGCATCCAGTTTTGACATAGGAGGCCAAATGCTGGTTGTATATCAGTGCAGTATTTGGCCCAGAGTTTCAAAGTCTTTGCTATTCAGACTTTCCTATGAGGTCAACAAACAAACTAGTAAAAAAAGAAAATATTAAGGCTTCAAGTAAAAATATTTCTTCTCTCTCCCACCCATGTAATAAGGTACATTTAATTTCATAATACTCAATATATTATACAATTAAAGATAACAGAGATCCAACTTTTCAAGGCAGATTGTACTACAATGAAAACCTGGAGGCTAAATGGGAGTGCATGAACATGGAACGAATGGCTAATAAAATGCAATATGCAATGAAAACGGATGCATAAACTAAACAAAAACTATTGCTGTTTTTTAAATAAGCAATACAGTCCACAGCTAAAAATAAAAACACATCAAAGAGATTTAAGACTTCTGACACATGAAATAAACATGACAAAAAATAAAGAAGCTACTTTACAAGATGCGGTAACTTGTGCTGGATTTTCATGGCTGATCCCCACCTACTGTAAATTAGCATCACTTAAATGAGCTTTGATGGAGCCACACCACTTTACACTAGCTGAAGATTTGGCTAGCAGTGTCTGTAAAAACTGAGACTATCCGGGAAGAACCACCTTGCTGCTAAACTATAAACTGCTTGAAGAACTATACTTTAACATGGGCTGCATTCTGCTCCAAGCTTAGCTTTAATAAATAGGTCCCCAGTCCTGCACCAGGAGCTATGGAAACAGACACATTTATGAGAAGACAGCTGCAGGTTCAGTGCCTTTGATGGAAATGATACTGGATTTGCTGCATGCAATCTCCTGTTAACAGTTCTGCTTGGATTATTCTTTCAGAAGATCTGAATAACTTACTCCAGGCTATGTGCACTGAACAATATGCAAACCTCAAAAGGAAAAAAAAAAAAAAGAATACTTTGGTACCATTGTAAACCTATGAACAAGTTGAATATCTTCAACTGTGGGCAAAACCACTCATAAAATATACAATCCTTATAACTGAACCTGTAGTGACAGAGAGCATTCATTCTTTCCTCCCTTACCCCTTGTGAACTATGTCAAAATAACCCTGGATATTAGTGCTTTAAACATAGTACTATGTTTAGTCTTACTGAGAAATTCTCTCATGAACTAATGTAGTTAACTTCAAAGGCTCTTTGGCCCTTCAAGTTCCTCAGTAGCTTTGTTTTTCTGATTACAAATGCAGGAGAAAGAACGATCAAAGTGGAGCATCACTGGGATGCAAATCTCAAACATTGGTGCAAATTTTCAGCCTTGTTTGCATGAATTTCATGTACGCATTCAAAGATACATAATAAAATGTGCCCTTGTCTAGCTCCCTTGCCCAAATTCAGTGTATCACATATCCCCTCTTTTTCAGGGCTTACATATGGCCTACATGATACTTTAAAAATAAGTAAGTCTTGTGATACTCTATGCACCAGAGTGAATTTCAGTCCTTAAGGAAGTACTGCATCTTCCTGAGGAGCTAATATTAGGTTAGAGTTGCAGATTAATAACAGTTAAAGATGGAAGAAATCTGTATGGCCATCCATCTGGTCTAGTCCCTTGCCCCTGCAGGCTCACCTCTTTCAGAAATTTCTTTAATGACTTGTCCAGATACAATCTGACTGTCCTAAACAGTTAGTTTCCAATACTCTGCTTTGAAAGACTATTTCACTGCCCCTTCCCCTCTGTCTTTTCTGCCCCTTCTAAATGTAGACCACTGGTTACCAGTGACAAAGCCTTTGATTTACCTTTGGTTTTACATCTTTTAAATAATGTATTTGTACATATGATAATTTCTACTTCACTGCTTAGCCAGTGACATGTTTCCAGCCCTTTAAATCTTCTCATCAGCCACCTTGTCCAGTCTTTCAAAATAAATTGCTCCATCTGTACCTGATCTAGTTTGCCATCATCTTTCTGGTACCGTGCTGCCTTCAGCTAAAGACAATATTCTACATACCAGTGAGCAAATCTGCATAGAGAGGCTATTGCTTCTCTGCTCTGCAATGTCTCTACAGTAGGCATTTAAAATATCACCAAGGCAATAAAATGCACACTGACTTCTAGTTCGCTTTCTCATAACTTTGGCCTATTGCAGTTGCATTGTTTTCCCAGTTTCTCCCTTCAGGCAACATAGAGCATTACACAGATGATTAACTTTCCTATGTTATCTTCAACCCTCCTCTTCAAAAAATGATGTGCTATACAAGGGACATAATAAGCATATATTGCAGTAGATGACAAGATTTATCAAATCAACAGATAAATTTTAACCAGGCAAAACTGAGGCCAGTATTTGCCTTCTGGCATAATCTCAACATACATGAAAACAAATAAGTTGTTATCAACACATTCTGAATTGCCACCAAATATCTGGAGAGCTCTCCATTATAGCCAAGGACTGAAAAGGATTCAACTCCTTGAAACAAATATCCTGAATAATGATGAATTTAGCTCTCTAATCCAAACTATTCACCAGGAGAACCAGGTGGGAGGTTGAGGTTACTGGATAAATAAAGATTTTTAGTGACTTTGGCAATAGTTGTTCAGGATGTTAATAATTGCACACATGATCTGGCTAGTTAGCATTGGTCCAGATCTCAGCACTTTTGACTTCTGAGGTGGTAACTGAATGGGAAGGAAAAGGGGAAAAGAAAAAGCCCCACCAGTATGTCCCAAAATTAGCTTTGTCAGAGTCCTCATACTTGTGATAAAAGTAATGCACCCCTTGTTTTTTACAGTAAAGTTGTCTTTAAATCCGACAAAGTAAATGTAGTTTTCTGGAGACGGGAAACCTCAAAATGTTAAACAGATTTGATTGGTATTGTTTTTAAAAGTTGTTCCCAAAGGGGAAAGCCCAAATGGAAAATCCTTTGTCTAACAGTACTGAAGATCAGAGGGAATGTGCTAGTAATTAGGCAGACAGAAAATTTATATCCTTTAGATGTACGCTTGGCTCAGTTACACACACTGTAAATTCAACAGACCATGATAACCTTGCGGCAGGATTATACAGACGGCACCAGGGCAAGGCAGTAAACCACGTTATTGCCTAAATCCAACAGGTAATAAGAAGGGTTCAGGAAAAGCAGCTGACGTTTGAAGTATGTTCCCATCCAAATATTTCCTATCTACTTGGTTTTGTTTCTGAGTCAGAGAAGCCTTTAAAAACCAGAGGGAGCAGAGGTCAGAGTGGAAGATCCTTACTGGTGTTGCGGTCCTTTTCCACAAGAGACGAACATGCGCACACGTATACACAGTTTCACACACAGGGAGGCGAACGGCAGACAGTGAGAAGCTGTTGCTATCCTTTCTCCTGCTCCCAGCTGGGACCAGGGAGGCTTTTAGACTATATGTTGTTTGTGGCCCAAGTGCCCTTGCCTTCTTCTTCCCAGGAGAAGGAACCAAACCTGCAACTCCTGCGGGACACAGTTCTCGCACATGCAGACTCTCAGCACAGAAAGCCTGCTTTCCACATCGGTAGGAAAATAGCAGTTGGGCCTCTAACTCCTTTGCCGGTCAGAAGAACTGAGAAGGGGCATGGGAAAAACTGAATGATCCTGGACTGACCATACTTTTTCACAGCACAATTGGTACACAACAGGGTTATTAGACAGACACACGCACAATGGCTTTAGCGCTCTCTTGCATGAAATAAATCCGCTCTGTGGTTGTGGTGTTAGGTCATAGCCAGCTCCCTGCCTGTCAGTTTAGGAAGAGTATGATGGACTGTACAATTTTACTCCCTCAAGAATAAGGCTGCAGCTGGTTTTTGGCCAGAAGAGAAACACGGAAATAGAACAAACCCAAAACAAGAAAAGGAGAGTGGCCAGCTGCTGCTGCTCCTTCTTTGTTGTTGTCTGAGTCTTCACAGTGCTCTTAGCTTCATGGCTGGCTGAGTGGATGGCTCTTTAATTAATTTTATTTTACACAGAAATTTCATAGGTTGTTCCACCAACTCCAGACACCTTCTTAACATTTGAGTGTCTAGCGGGGCTGACAGGCGTCCCCTGGGAACTTGATGTTGAGCCCAACCTGGATATTCCTTTTGGCTGTCCATTAATTTTATTGTGAGGTGTCTTCAACTGCATTTCATCCCTGCATCAAAAGACACATCAAAAAATACAGTGTTAGTGACCAATGTGTGATAGCAGAATGACTTCATTCAGGACAAACAATTTTCCTTGGCACCCCAAGTCCCAGTGTTGGAAAATATTCAAGCATGGGAGCAACATGGTTGAAGCAAATACACTTGAGGAAAAGCCACTGAAATGAGAGAATTTGGCCATTAGGTTAGTGGATCAGACCTCAGTAATGTAAATTTATTTACTTGCTAAAATGCTTTGTTGAACCAAACCAACAGTGTAAGTATCTGTGGGATGCAGGAGGGTTTAACTGTCACCACTGTTGACCTTTAAACTAAATTATGTCTTACAATCATAAGTAAAATACTCAGAAAAACCACTTCCCAGTTAAGAATCCAGCTAAGCAAAATTTTTGCCCATCTCTGAAAGACGTAAGAGAGGTGAAGTGTTAAAACTACTTAATGATGGAAGACACAAAGTGAATCATGTCAGGAAGCACTTTAGGATGCCTGTAATTAAAGACCGTATTCTGGATAGACTCTTTAAAATAACTTCCTTTTTTATTACCTACTGCCAGGGAGCATGGACAACAGGCTTTCTTCAAAAGATCTTTTAAATCTAGGCCACTATACACTAAAACATAATGTGTCTCATCCCTAAGATGTAAAGAGCACAAAGTAATTAGATAAAGGCCTACCAAAGAACTCGTGTGCGTTCTGGAAGTGCCAGCACAACTGTGGGTTGCTGTATTCTCACATCTTACTCCTGCACAGTGGATGTCTGCTTGGGTTTGCCTCAGTCTGAAGTTTAAGACTAGCTCATGCCAGCAGCAGTGACCAGGAGCTGCAGAGCCTTCCAGAAGGGAACACTTTCTGTCTGCCTGCAAACTGAGGCAGCCTGAGCTATTTCAGACCACCCCAACTCTTTCTGGAGGCCAGAGGATTTGGTGGATAAACTATATTCAAAAGCAAATTCTCTCTTTACATGTGTCTGCAAAACAAAACAAATGACCCCGGATTTTTTCACAGTTCTCAATAGGTTCAGAATCTCTCCAACACTACTACCACTTTTTATGTGGCAACCTGGTCTGACAGCTATATCCTGGGGCTGGAGCAGCAGATCCACCAGCTTCTGCTACATGTTTAAGATGTGCTTGGACTGGAGAATGGAGTCATGGTTATTTGAGCCAGAAAAACACACATACATAAATATATAAAACAATAATTGTGTGATTTCATAAAACGCTGCTGTATCCCCAAACAGCTGAGAAATGCAGGGTCAAAATTCTGTATTTGTCTCACTGAAGTATTATAAAAGCCCTAATTCAGTGCTGAAATTGTCCTGAGGAACACAGTCTGCCACCTGAAACAAGTCAGAAAGGAGCTGGGAAGTATGTTAGGGGAAAAGGGAGAAAGGAAAGTAATTTGTAGTGATACTGACAGAGAAAACTTGCTAGGTCTGCAAAGCACAGAGTGCTTGTGGGGAGTTTTACTACAGTAGCTAAAAAACTTCAAGTTTATTAAGCTATTTATTTATCAATCTAGGTACTTTAAGAACTTCAGTAAAAACCATGTCAGTCCCACTGCTTCTACATGTTAAACAAGCACAACGTAAAAGCAGTAGGACCAGCAAGCTGGCAGCATAACCAAGACTGGTTATGACTTTCAGAGACTAAGCAAAGGCAACTAGCTTTTATAAGAGCATCTTTCCTACAGCAGCAGCTGAAACATCCAGGTCTCAAACAGAGGGTATAGAGGCAAAAGATAATCCACAGTTCTTCTTTCACTGAATCAGACTTTTTTCTTTAATACTTATATAGAGGAAAAAATGGTTGTCTACCTCCTGAAAGTTAGATCTTCCACCAGTAGACAAATCATCTTAACAACTATAATTCACTTGAAAACACTGAGGAAACACTGGCACTAAACTTCAGGAGATCAACAATAATAGATCTCCCACATTTCAGTAACTTTCCCCAAACTGTTGGATAATACTAGAGTGAAAAACCTGGGACCTTAACCAGAGGACAGCATAGTGCAGTCAGTGCCAAATGCGAAGAAAACCTAGATATTTCTAAAGAACTGTCCAGGCTCCCAGCTTGCTGAAATACTGCATCTGGGATGATGTAGCTCTTTTCAGACTTTCCAAGCCATACAGTCTCCAGAAGAAAGAAAAACATGCAGGCAGAAAGGTAACTGCATACAGAAGCTGCAGCTGAGGATCTTGCTCAGACATGTCCTTGCAGGGGGCATACCCTTGCATGTACAGGGTATACTTGTGCATATTGCGATCCTAACTTTGCCTCTGTGTCCAAGCAATGGCTGGGTCCAGTCTCCCTTTGAACTGCAAACTAAAACAGCTCCACCCCTTTGTGCATAATGGAAGGAATAATCTGCCTCACATGTTGCAAATAATTACCCAGTTCAGCTAAGGCACTAAATCACTATGACTTTTACATCTTAACTATCCACCTGGAGTTCAAGTAACAGCAAACGTGCAAACGTTTTGTCATCATTAGGTTGTCAGGAGGGTGTTACTGAATAAAAGAGCACCCACAAACTTCCCACCCTTGCTGGCCTGCAGCAAATGTAATCTGTGTTGTGCCTCCAGTGAAGGGCTCTGCACTTGCATGCAAACAGATTCTCACTGCTAAGCAGCACCTAAAGCAGTACATACCTTTGTGCTCCCACTGACTGCACCTCTGTAATTTCCACAGTGTTTACAAATGAGACAGCCTTCGGGCCCCCATAAGAGGGCGACCTAGGCATCCCTGTGGGGGACGATGGGACCTGGTGGCCTGGAGACTTGTAGGAGCCATTGCTCACCCTGCCCTGTAGTGCTTGATGGGACTGGACATTATTATTGGCTAAATCAGCTTGCAGAGAGGTTGTGGAAGTCCTTGGTGCTCTTGTCATTGCACTTGAGAGTGAAGACACTGAGGACTGCAGTATAGGGTTTCTTGTGCTAAAACTGGTAGCAGCCATCAGATTGTCTCTAGATCCATATCTCATTGCCATGCTGCGTGGGTCTTCAGAGAGTGTGCTGACCTGCTGAAGGCTGTAAGAGCTAGGGGTGTCATAGACACCTGAGTCTGCAAACACTGAATCAGGGTGTGAGTGGAGGAGCTTCTCCCTCTCTTCCATCTCTTTCCTCTCCTGGATGGATGCCATAATGGTTTTGGAAAGGTTATCATAGCGGACTGGGGAGGGGTCTCGCTGATGTGGAGCTGGACCCCCAAGCACTGGGCTGAAGCTCTGTGGTGGTTGGCGTTGGAGCTCACTTCCCCTTAGATGGCACATTTTGGCTGATAAATAGGGGGAGTGGTACCCAACAGAGCTGACAGCAGAATGGGCGATGCACTTCCTTCCGGAGGGTGACATGGGGTTTAGCAAGCTGTCATATGAAAGACTCCCATTTCTGTTTGACAGGGAATTGGGAGAAAAGATGCTTTTGTAAGGGGTGGAAGCCGTCCCCTCAGACTTTATTGGATGAAGGGGCACTTTGTCTGTCCCTCTTCTGCCAGCAGATTTCAGGCTTAGGGATCGTGAATTGATGGCAAAGGAGTCTATCTGGAGTGGGGAAGACTGATAGGTCTTGTGGAGGGAACTCTTCCGGTAGCTGGGGATGTCCAAGCTGGGTTCAGACTGGTAATCAAGACTCCTGCCATCCTCTTCTATCAAAGCCCCTTGACTGTGTCCCTCCTGCATGGTGATCTAAAACAGAGGTAAGTATGAGAAACAGAAGCCAATGATAAATAAGTACAAGTTTGCTCTCCATAGTGAGTGGATGGGAAGAAAAGAGCTGGAGGTCTTTTCCTCAGACTTTCAGCCCAGCTACCACACAGGTTCACTACAAGGAATCTCCTAACTCCTGTTCAGCATATGGATGAGCATCTTAGAAGCAAGGAGGATTTATTCACAATAAATGTTAAATAATATTGACAGGAATAGATATGTCAATAAAGGACACTGAAAACACAGAATGAGAGCCTTTCTAAACTGAGACTCAAGTCTCAGTCAAGGTAAATCAGATTGTAATCTGATAATACTGCCCTTGGAAAAAGCACTTCAACTTTTCTACAAATAGCTCTTGAGTTGCAGGATGTCTGGTTTTGCATGCTGAGTCAGAAATACTTTAGGCTTCATTTCAGCACACCGGGGACCAGCACACTCTCATCCATCTCATCCACTTTACTCAGAGCTATGAATATTCAGTAATTCTGAATTCCTGGTAATAGGTCTTCAGAATTAAGCACCTAAGCTTAATTAAAGCAGAGAGGCTCCTTCCCACCATTTAAACAACAAAATGAGGCAATTTTATCTTTTTAATTGCCTATGTAGGAAGAGAGTAGCCACATCAGAGAAGAAAACATAGGCCGTAATTTATTTATGTGCACTGAAACCAGATAGGACTTCACTTTGTTTTACTCTATGAAAGATTGCTTACAGTTCTGCTCATCTGAAATGCCATTCTGCAATAACACAAGTAATTTTTGCCTTTGTTTTTAAGGAAAAGTTTGACATAATGCATAATAAATTGGCTAAACCAGCTTGCAAATGAACAATTATTATCAGTCACATATTTACTCTGGGATACAGTCAATGCAATTTGTTATCGATTTTCTTTTAAAGGAGAAAAATAAAAAAAAAAAAAACTTGCAAAAATCTGTTTTATTCTGAATTTTTCTTCTTTTTTTTTTCTTTGAACTAGAAGATAGGGAAATATGCAAAAGAGCTCACTGTCTTCTAGTCTGGTGCTAAATTTGTCCTTCTTGGGAAAAAGGAGACCAAGTGACAGCCTGTAAGGAGGAGGAAAGAGCAATGATGTAGCTTGTAGGTATATCTGTGCTACTTATCCTCATGCCCTGATTCCTCTTTCCTAACAGCTTTCATTGCTCAGAAGCAGAATTATATTCACAGGCTGAAGAGCTGATACAGAAGAGACATGATATTCCTCACACCAGCTAGTACCTTTCCCTCCATACCTTATATTGAGATATCACTTGGCAGACAAATATGTGACATCCTATCTGCTTGCCAAGTGAACTCCTTTTTGTAATATTCCCACTTGACTACTAGAAAGTTGTGACTACTACAAAATCAAACAGTCCAAAAAGCTGATTGTATGCACACCAGTCAGCCTATAGAACCTATCCAGCACCTATACTGCATCTGTGGCTGTGTACTGAATGAATAAGACAAGCTTGCCTTCCACAGCTCTCTGACTTTTGGCATCCTGACCGAAACCACTGTGGCCTATACAGCCCAAAAGTGCTCACTGATGCCTGTAAATAGAGTATTTTGAACTGGATGTCAAGCTGGTTTTTTTTTTGTAATAAAGTGAGGATGATAGGATATTAAACTTTTTGGATACAGTGAACACATTGTTCTCATGTTCCATTTCATAAACCAATCTCTTCTTCATTAAGTGGACAAACCCAGAGAATAAGATCTACAATTACTGCAGTATGACTAAAACACAAACTTGGTGATAGCTGGAATTTCATCATTTCTCACCATCTTTCTTTTCAAAACAAAAAGGACACTGAAAAAGTTTTCTTCACCATCTAAGAAACAGTCTTATTTCAATATTGCTACAGTCAATTATTTATCTCTACCATGTTTTCCTTTCTCTTATGTCACCCCCTTCCTGTTATTGCAGGGGTGACAGTGGAGCTCCTGGCGAAAATTACAGTAAGACCACTGCATTGTGTGTGGTATGTGTGTTTTAAGGATATCATCTCCGCTGGTGTGTGAAGACTTGGATACATATTACAAGCATACAGTTAGATCAGTGATTTTCAAACTGCTGTTCTCAGGCCTGAGGGGGCCATGGACTATTTGTAATAAATCCATGAGAAATAAGTGAGAAAAACAAGTTTATCAGCAGTGGGCTTAGTTTTGAACACTGTTTCCAAAGGAAACAGTTGTAAACTGTTTCAAAACTCCTACGCAAAAGTGAAAACAGAATTCCAGAGCAAGTCTCTTTAATTGTCTGGACTTCTGTTTTCTTGATAGGAGGAAATGATGCCAAGTATTAGGAAGTTTTGTTTTTTTTTTTCCCATATAACCTAAATGTCCTGAGAGGTGCTAGGAAGGTCAAACATGAGTAATCTTCCATTAATTTTAACTAAAACATCTCTTGGGATGCTTTAAAAGTTGTTTCTGTTTTGCAAGCTGACATCTTAAGGAATCACTGAGCATGCTGCCTGTTGACTAAAAGGTCTGATCCAGAAAACCGCTAAGCATGCCCAGTTCCCTCTGAAGTAAATGTGAGTTAGCACCTATGTCTGGAGAAGCCAAAGGGAAGTGACACTTCTCAAAACCATGCTTAAATCACAACAGCATCTCAGGATCAGGCCGAGGCACTGGTAAAGCAGCAGCGCATGCCTGTCAGGGGGACTGACATGTCAAGCTCAACAGAGGAAAGGTGCAAAAGCAGACATGTTTTCGTAGGGAGCACAGTGCAAATATACACTGTTGCATAACAACGCCAAGTGTTGTTATTGACTTTCACGCTCTGACATTCACTAGAGCCCTGCGATGAATTTACCCTCAGTTCCATACTGCCCGATGTTAGATTCCAACAGGTTCTCCCAGGCTCACTCACCTGCTCAGCCGTAGCATGGTAGTGCACTTTGGAATTGTTGGTGAAAGCTGGTCGGTACTTGTACATGGCAGGTGTAGGAGGGCTGATAAATTTGGGTGAAAGGCTGCCTTCTGTAAAAGAGAAAAAGAAAAGAGGACTTTCTGTTGAAATGTGTGGACAGAAAGCTATCATCTCTAATTCCTTGCTATACATGGTCTGCTGCAAACAGATCTGCTCAGGAAAGAATAAAACTAGCAGTATTTTTGTGCAGAATTTCACTAAAATCAATGGGGTCCTTGTGGAAAGAGCCATATATTGCTGACAAATCAACAATTTGGAGCGAAGAAACAAGGTATAATATATTAAGTGGGGTGATATATTTTGGTGAATAGTAATTTTGTCATAACTTGAAATATCAGATTTGAAATATCAGCTAGTTTTGTCTGAGAAAAAAAAAATGAAGGCTTTTGTTAATACTAATAAAGCTTTAATTTCACATTTCCACAAAATAAATAATTCAGCTTGCAATACCTAAGCATTTCATGCTAATATTTCTGATTCCTTAGTTCAAAATAAAAACTTTAATTTTAAAATGGATCAAAAATTTAAAAAGGTGCTTAAAAGGGTTTAAAAACTCTGCAAAACTGATCTGAAATATCCAACCTAGGCTTGAATGAACCACTTCAAGCTACTTTTCTCTCCCTTTACTGCTCCAACCAAACTCCTATAAATAGAAAAAAAACCTTTACCCAGATCCCATTACCGTTTTGAAAGAATACCAGAAGACTTTTAATGTGGTTAAATATTTTATTATTAAAAATAAAACTCTGATCATGCAACTATACCTTCACTGGTCCCCAGCTGCCCTTTCAGCTCAGAGTACTTGCTTGGATCTCCTTTGGGTGGGAGAGGTGGTTGCACATCCATACTTTTATCCTCCAAACCTTCCAGGCTAATTTTGGACTGAAAATGACCAAAGAATCAATCATTACTCACAACTTGGTTAAATAACAGCACATGTCAGAGTGCTGGATGTACCTCAGAACAAGTACTACCTATTCTACAAAGACAAACATTATTTAGCATTCCCGACAGACAAGGACTGTCATCTGTAAAATTAGCATTGTCATAACAAGCCAGTATAATTTAAATGCACTATCCTAGTATGCTTGGCATGCTAAATAACATTATCATCATGCTAGTTAATATGTGGTAGAAGGCAACAGTGTTTTCCAGTATTTTTCAGCAACTTTCCAGACAGCTCTCAGCAAGTAACTACCCAAAGAGTGCAATGAATAACTATCAACAAAAATCCTGCAAGGTGTCTTTTGAACCCACTGCTCTTTATGTGACTACACAATTCCTTCTCTCTATTTCATAACAGGAGAAACTGAAAAAGAGAACTCAGCTTTTCAGACAATATTCCTTTCACTGGACCAGAAGCCTTCCTATAGTCTGGAGGCTCAAAACCTTTGCAGTACTACAGGTGACCTGGTGTTACAAGGCTTCCCACAAAGTATTAGACTCATTAAAATTAATTTGAACACTGAGAGGTGGCAACTCATGGGACAGAAAGTAACAAAAAACAGCCAGATCCAGAAGATGCCCAGAAGTATTATATTACAGAGCTGCAAAAAATGGCTGGATCAAGAGCTGCTGTTACTGAATCTGGGTTACTTTCACAGGAGGAAGTATACAAGGACTCAACCTCTATTATTTTCTAAACCAAACATACAAAAAGCATCATCTCAGAGATTTTCTATTACAAACTCATTCTCAGGTTTGATAATGCTCAGTTCATGCTCTTCAAAAGCAGTGCTTAAAGGCTGCCTTACCTTGCTTCGGTTGAGGTTGGCTTGGATCCCGTTGTCACTGATCTTCACTGTGATCTGACGCTCAGATAAATCAGGTCTGAGGAAAGGAGGCTTCACACTCACAGCTTGTTTTTTCTTGGGCTCAACTATGTACCTGATTAATTTTTTAACAGTCAGCATTAAAACAAGCAATAACCTACGAACAAGGCATAGAGACAAAAAAATCTTCCTGCTTCCAGGGTATGATTCAAGAATGAGTGAAAATCTAGGTAAGTAGGCTCCATTCCACTGGATGCAATAATTAAAAAGCAATAAAAAAGAGCTTTGCGATCAAAAGGAGAGGATGCATTAAAAATCTCAAGCAATTTCTGGACAGTGATGGACATGAGCACAATTCACATGAAGTGAAAGAGAAGCTAACCACCAGCAGAAGTGATTTACTATGTCTTACCTAGTTAATATGAAACAGCTTCCCTGCGGTGGCAATAAGACCCAGCACATGGGGAGTTAACATGAAGAATATGATGTGCAGTCAGTTTTAGCCTGCCACATGGTCATTTGTGTCTGTAGCATGTTAAGTGTTTTCAAATAAAGGGATGTAAAAGAAACAGACAGGTCTATAGGAAGCAACAAATTTAAATGGCAATGGCTGACTTCACATATCTAATTTCTTTCTAGTTGACTAGAATTCTGTAAGTGCAATTGGGCAGTGGCTGTACAATGCAAAAATATCAATACACACAAAAGATTTCTCTGTTTTATCTAGTGAACAGAACATTCTAGTAGTGATGGCTCAGTGATTTTCAATACACAGGACAATTTGAACAGGTATTCACAAAACAAACATACTGCTTGCTGAAAGTCTGTGAATAGCCACAATGATGATAGTACTCACACTCCTCTTAATAGGAGTGTCGCCCAGCTTCTAATACCTAACTCTCTTAAAGTATCTTGACCTGATTTTCATGTTTCAGTAAGTTTGAGAAGCAGCCATTTCAGTGTCTTCACTGTAACACACATAACAGTCTTTTAGGACTTATTTGCTGCACAGCAAAGGGAAGAGAAAAAAATTGAAGCAGATAATACTGCCAGGGTCTGGAATTGCTCAACACCCTGAAAAGGCTCAAATAAGTCTTCTTGTAGTATGATTACTAACATGTTTGCATGCTGGACATCTCCTGCACCTAGGATATTCACACTCCATCTGATCTACTGCATTAAAATCCTGGTTTTAAAATGTGAAATGATAAATCCATTTCCTCAAAAATAGAAAGCCATAAATAAATCCCAAGTTTCATGATACAGACTTCATTGAAAATCTGTTTAATGATAATGAAAGTGCCAGTGAGATTGAAAGCCGAAGTAGCCTTAAATTAGATTTAAGTCTTAAGGAGAAAGGCTGATTTTAGATTCTTGCCTTTTCTCCAGCAGATTAGAATACCTGGATGTTGACTGTACAGTGCAAAAGTCATGTTGGGAATAGGGTAACATATGGAAACTTACCTTGTTACTGAAATCCACTAGGTAATTTAGTGAAATCAAGGTTACAGGCTTTTGATATAATTTGACATGCTCATTACAAATAAACATTTCTGGGATGAGGATTATGAACAACACGAAGAAAGCAACTGCTTGGACAGGTTTGAGCAATGCAACAGTCGAACAGCTATCACAGAGCTCTGCCTTCGAGAGTGTTTTGCTACTTCCCTGATATTTATGCAATGGTCCTTTACTTGTGAGCCCAACTGAGCACATTTTCTTCCTCTGTCCCAACAACTGCTCCATCTCCCTCACTCCCAGCTGAAGCACTTCTCTTCTTACCTGGGAGCCAAGGGGCTGCAGAGCACATGTTCCACATTTCCACAGCATCCTCGGGTAAAGGGATTCACTCCTCCACGGAATTTACCTGTCACCTGCAAACACATTCAGGACAGTGCTCAAACCTCTGGTTACATAAAAATCATCGTCCAACCCTCAGAAAGCCAAGAACAAGTGTGCCCTACTCTGACCCTACTGTCCTTCCCAAACAGATCCCAAACATTCTCTGAATCCTGCACTTCCTCTCTCCTGCTCTAACACACCATCTTCATCAGCTACTCCTAGCTAGGAAGCACACCAACTAAAGATCTCAAAAGGCCAGTGTGCTGAATGCAGCTGAGTTTCAAAGTAGCAAGGTTCACCTGTCTATGCCACCCCTGTAATTAGATTTGTGCCTGCTGCCAGCTGAACTTCCTGCTTTGGTCCCTTCCATTGCCATCATTTCCACTCCTCTGCCTTGGCAAGTCCCCTCCAAACAAACAGGAATGTCAATTCAACATTCGTAATGCTGGATGAGAGCAATGTTTACTTTCTGTCAGCATCCCACCCCTAACGGGTGGGATGAACCCCTGCCTTATGCAGCAAGGAGCCAGGAACTCCCTGGTGATTAGGATGTTTGCTTGGAAACGAGCTAGTTTAATAAAAGCCAAGCCTCATTAGACTGGTGGGATCCATTCAAAGCTTTATAAGCATTACAAAGGGTTTGTACTCTCTACAGGCAGATACTTGAAAGTAACCATATGGGAATAAATACCAATAAAGCCAGAGAGATTAATAGTGGTTGCCATTAAAAGCATTACTGTTGCTGTTTGCAAGTAATGCATTTTAATCATCTCATAGTTCTGATCTAGCAACAAGTTTACACAGTACCAGAAATACTTTAATTACTTGCACATAAAATAACAACGATTAAATGATTTTGCAATATATTATGCTGGTCTCTTTGATGTAACATAAAACTCTTTAAAAGGCCACGAGAGAAATGTTGGAAGTTACGAGGGTTGGAAGACTAACCTTATGACTAAGCCACAGGCCTGGGACATTTGGCACATGTGCATTTAATCCTGCGCTTAAGCTGATTTGTGCCAGATGCTGGCAAAGCTCTTCACATCTCTGTGCCCATTTTCTCAAACACAACATGAAAATAAAATTTCTCTAACTCACAGATTACAGTACTAATTATATCAATTTGGTTTCTAGAGTAGCTTGAAATCCACTGATAGAAAGCAGTCTAAGAAGGAAGGATATTTATTTACTCTATTCAGAAACTAAAAATACCAAGATATGAGCAGATGTTAGGTTATGGGTTATTTTGATTCCATAAAAGCATTTCAGAGGCATTTGTAAAGCTCACAAACATCTCAAATCAGCCTCTGTGCACTCCTCAATCACAGATTGCCTACTATGAATGCTCAAACTCAATGGACTCCGGAATGAACAAATACCAAAAATTTACAACAAAATACCAAAAAGGTCTGTACTACTGCCTCCAAAAGGTACTGGGAAAAAAGGAAAAGTGAAGCTAAACATAGTGTAACTGGAAAGCTGAGAGTAGATAATGTTACAGATAGGCAGTACATGCTACTGAACAGAAACTAAAACTAGATTATATTTAACCTGCAGAATGGCATAGGAAAATGAATTGTTCTTAAGCGGTTTGGTAGCTCAGGAAATCAAATCAAGCGAGGATACATTTTCCAGTAGTTATTTCAATCAAGTTAAATGCAAAATTCTCAACCTTCTTAACGTTACTGTAGCCACAAATACAGTAAGTTAAAATTTTACCTTTTTCTCAACTTAAATCTTTCCATTCTCTTTAGTCTAAAACTTTCATGAACATTTTTCATTACTGCACAAAGACAAGCTTAAAACAGACCATGATTTGGGCTATGAGACTGAAATGCCCTGGGTTTCAAGCTACTGTTGTTAGCACTATCAAACCTTATTCTTGGCCAAAATCAGTTTTACAATTAAAAGCAGCTGATTCCAAGGACAGAAAAAGCATTAAAAGATCTACAGCTATGGTAAGCCTGCTTTGTTCAGAGGCCATGTTAGGCAACAATTCATGATGACTTCAGCTTCTTTGTAAACATCCCACACTATTCTGGATAGAAGTTTGTATTGTCTCCTGTGGGATAGGAGACCATCTTATCCCAGTTCCTGAAGGACTGACTTCAGACAGATATCTTTAACTCTTGCAGTCTGCAGAGAAGCCATATAAGCATGAAAGCATGGAGCCATCAGCGTGCAGGACAGCTAGAAGCACACTGCTCAGCACGAGCCACAGAGCACCCACACGTGCAAGAGCAGTAGAAATTAATTTGAAAAACAAAAAGTGAAAAAGAAGTGTGATGTGAGAAAAGTAGTGAGAAAACCCAGGCATGTGAGGGGCACTTTGAGTGGAGCTGTGGCAGGGTGAACGCCCTGGAAGCACACAATTAATTAACATTGGGAAGAAAGCTGAAAATGCTGTATGCAGCTGACTGGTACTTCGTGTGACCCAATGTCAAGCTTTCTAACTGAGCTACCCCTTATGAAGTGCAGAGACAGTGATCTCATGACTAGATCGCTATCACCCGTATTGTGCTATTGATATGCACAGGTATATTGGTCTGGATCCCTCACACAGGGGCTGTGGATTATATACATTTGAGTAACTGCAGTGGAACTAAAGTTTCACAGTCTTTTTAGCACAAGATGTCATGTTGGCACTTGGTTTGGAGAAGCAAAACAAGTTAAAATCCAAAAGCCTCTGTGTGTGTGTGTGTGTACATACGCATGAGAGCAAGGAAGAGACAAAGAGAGTGAGACAAAGAGCTAGTTCAGACCTTAATATGTGCAGTGTGGGTTAGCTGGGGGAGTTCAAAATATCAGGAGACAGGGCAAAAGCATGATTTAATCTTTTCTTTCTTTCATTGAAACTTGTGGTTTCTTCAGTCTGACTCATAAAGTTTGAAATTCTGGGGTTGATGATACTCCACATAAAATCTATTTGAAGGCCATGAACAGATTTTAAATAAGCCTGCAATGATCCTCTGTGGTTAGAAGGGGGAAATCTTTTCTTGTAGTGCATTCAAAAAAAAAAATCTGAGAAAATTAGGCAATCTTCCTAGATCTTCATGAAAGCTCCAGTAAAAGTGTTACTGCTGAGATTTGGATCATCTTTTGCTTTACCTAAGCTGACTTGCTGACTTTCCTTCCCAATTCAACATCTTAGCCACCAACACAGAGAAAGATTGCTTCTTACCTGTTCATTCGTTGTGCGCCCTCGGGCCACTAGAACAATATGGAAGCCAGTGAGACCAATGACTGGAATAAAGAATAATCCAGCCACACACATGACAGCCATTCTGTATGCAGAAGTTAAAGAAACTGGGGTAAGTGAAGGGCAAAAGAGGCTACGAAGGAGAGGGAGAGGAAAAAGAGCAAAAATATATCTTGGAAATCGGGAGGGTGTCCCTCACTTTTAATTATTTAACTGAATTTAACTGCTCCTAGCCTGAGTCCTTGTAGCTGATGTGGCTAAAAATAATGTGAACTCACTGATTTTGGCTCTAACCATCTTGTAAAGACCATTCTGCACTAATCTATCAATAGGGGTAGCACCCCTCAGAGCCAGCGGTTCATGTATTACGCTAACATGCAGGGGGCCTGCTTCCAGGGCAAACTCTCTTTTAAAATACAGTAACTTTTAAATGGAGTAAATGGTACCCAGCAGTTCAGAGTCACACCCTATTGGAAGTAAAATTCAGGGAGGCAGCACATTCTTTAGCTGGGATGTCATGGCAAAGATTAAGATCAAAGACTGAGGCAAAAGGTCAGAGTTTTGGGAATAATTGATGGTTATACAGGTAAAATGAATACAGAGGAAAACCTGCACTAAGCATTTACAGGGTAAGAGTAATGGAGGATCAGGAGAGGAGTGGATCTCCACCAGTTCCAGTAAGACAAATCCTCAGATTCATTCTTTCACACTTCCCTCAAGGCCACCTTGGGTCATGAAAGACCAAAAAGAAGGATACGTAATGGTAGTATGAGCTGCTCCCAGCTTTTCCATATGGTTTAGTACGAAGATGAGGCCAAAGGTGAATACTCCAACCATGTGCGTACTTAAGGACAGCAAGAAGAGAAAAAAATAGCGATAGTTCCTCCGTCCTATGCAATTGTTGACCCATGGGCAGTGATGGTCAAAATCCTTGTAAAGAAAGGGAGAGATAGGGAACAATATCCAAACAGTGAAAGGAAATATATAGTCTTGGAAATAAATCTGAGCCATCATCAGTAAAATTACATCAGGCTACCCTGCAGCTTTACAACATGCTAGATTCTCTTTATAAGGCTTACAACCAAGTGATTTCTGTCTCTATGAATGGCAAGGTACTTGAGTGTTTAGAGGGTTCGAAAAGAGTTACAAAAAATGAAAGATTATTTATCTGCTAGCAGCAGAAGCACTAATTTTTTAGCATGAGTCATCAATAACAATGCTGCTGTTATAACCTAGAATGTTCTGAAGATGCAATACTGCTGCAGGATTCTCCGCCCCACATTTCTGTATTTATACTAATCTGAATGAAATCACTTTAAACAATGCACATGATGAAAAGTACTTTTTTACCAACCAGGTCCCTAGAGAAAAGCAACAGCTGAATAAGACATAGGCAAAGTTCTGCACAAGATCTTTAACGGTTATGAACCCAAGCCTGACTATTTGTCTCAGTTAAAAGTTCAAAGCCTCTCATAAAGTCAGATCCCTTCTAACAAGAGATTTAACACTGAGGGCAAGCCACAGACACATTCCAAGTGCATTTACACAGTTTCATAAGCACATAAATCCACTGTCTTCAATGGGATTATTCTTGACTTTTGAAGACAGGATCAGGTGCAAGGAGTAACCCCTTCTTCTTTCTGTATTCTTCAGAACCAATAGCTCACACTCATTACAACAACAAATGAATTGTTTATTCTTTGTTTTGTGATAATGTTATTTTTAAACATTCCTCAATGATGACAAAGGGGTTTTTGTATTTTTAAGTTTTGCACAATATACTTACCAAAATTTACAAAATACAAGAATATGGACTAGAGCTTTCTCAAAGCACATTAGAAAATGATGTTTCTTTTAATAAAGATCATTTCAGGCTATATCTGAAATGCTGACATAGCATATGTCTATTATGCAAATCTGATTGTACACAGCTTGAAATATCTGTGGACTGAAACTGTGTAAGTAACTACTGCAAACACTTCAGTAAGGCAAACAAAAAAATCTGACTACTTTTGCCACAGATTCATTTTTGGGTCCCTCTGGTCACAGCAGGCTTTAGGTTTTAAACAATTTCATTTCAGCAAGTGCTGTCAGCTTTTGTTGTTTGTTCATTTTTATCAAATTAACTCAAAACTTTTCTATTTGGGAAAAGAATTTTTATTGCACATTCTAGATTGAAAGTGGAAAGATGTGAATTACAGCCCTGAAAGGGTTCCACATAGAACAGCCAGTAATGACTTCTATCACTATCTGCAAGCTCTTCTAGAATAGATCAGTGGGAAATAAGCATGACAAGAATCAATAAAACATGCTGTTTAAGACCATGATTTATTGATTCAGAAGTCATTAATGCTTTTTGCCTATATTCCTCCACAGCAGTCATAATTTAATTATACAAGCAGAGCTTCTTACTTCCCCACCAGAATAGTAAGGAACATTCAACTGATCTGACCATCAATAAAATTTCTGGAGAGCTAGACAGAGTCACCTTGCATTCTGCTACTTCATTTCAGTTCCTTTTGGATTCTCTCCCATTGTCATTTCTGCTGCAGAACAGAAATGCCTCCATGGAGGCCTTATGGCAGCATGAAATGGCAAGTGTTTATTCCAGTGAATTCTGAGCAATCTTCTTCTGAGAAAATTTCATTTGTTCAAAATGAATTTTGATGCTGAGCCACTGGGGAGGGCAGAAGAAGTAAAGTCCATGGGACAACTAAGAATTTACCATCATCTGAACAATGCTCAAGAGCTTGGATTAGTAAAAACATTTATGTTTTAAAACGAGGAATATGTGACTTAGGTTTTCTACAAAAATCCAGCTCTGTTCAACAATTCACAGCAATCTGAATAAACTGATGTAACTTCTGAATAGCTGTTGCTATTCCTCTCTACCCAGGGACCTTGGCAGCTCCTTATTCTCCAGCTTCTCAAATCCTGCATCCTTCTAAGGCCTTCTGCAACAGGACAGCCTTGTCCTATTTATTGATGGTTATTAGGCACAGCACTGCTTCCAGATAATTACAACTTAGATATATATTGCCCTGAAGGAGAAAATGACTGACACAAGATAAATCCAGGCAGCCTTCCTCTCACAAGTAACTGATCTGCTTTCTTTGGGACTATTCCCTTGCTTATGGCAAAGAGGATTAGGACAAAGATGGTATACACAGTATTCTAGCTGACATTGGTACTTTTTTCCTTTTCTGATTAGTAATTCCTTTCATCTTAACAGCACAGCTGAATATATTTTAGACATATTAAAGATTTCATCTTTCTTTTGGAAAAAAAAAAATAGACCTTGCAGCAGAAATGATCCTTAAGAAGTGGAATTTTTAGCTCAGCAATAAAAAATTCCCGCTGGCAATATGCTGCTGTGGATACAGCACTCTGTACTTACAAACCTGGGAGATGTTTATAGCTCAAAAGTACATCTTACTGTTTGGGGTTATTTTTTTAAAATCCTGTGCCTCACCAAGACCCTGAAGCTATTAAGAAACATGAAAACCCATAATTCGGAGCAACCAAGATTAGAGCTATGAATGAGTTCATGCTCTGAGCTGGGGTGTTGAAACAAACACAGGGTCCTTCTATTGACTGGAGAACCACGTGCTGAATCCTAAGTTTGTTTTTCCTAAAACTCACACACCATTCTAGCTTCTCTGTTTGTCCACTAATGAAGGCACCAGTTTGTTCTGAATTGAATGCTGCATGCTATGCTCATACATGACATGTTACAATGGTTCACCCTAAATTTCCTGCTCTCCTGAACTCTGCCTCTACATCAACTCTTTCGTTTACCCCTTCTTTACATTCATGATTCCTTAGCTGCTTCAATGAAAATATAGCCAGCATTATAAATATTTATTCTAATTATTACTAGCAACAAAGCGGACATCAAACAGTACTGTGTATTTAAAATACATCATAACTGAGGCTATGTTTCAAATGGTACTGATCAGTAGGAGGCCATCAACAAGGTTACAGCTGAGAACTTCCAAGAACTGAAATACTGGGGGAAGCACCCAACTGCATGTTTCCAGTAGCATATGCAACCCTATCACTGAGTCAAAGCCAAGAGATCACACAATTAACAGAACCATTACCTCAACACAGTTGTCACAGACACTGCAGTGGGAGCAGCGTGGAGGGCGGTAGAAGTGGCAGGTAGCACACCATTTCATCCGTACTTGTATTCCTTTAATCTCCACGTTCTTGTAGAGTGGAGCTCGGAAGTCATCATCTTTATCTTCATCTTCATCTGCTACTCAATGCAAAACTAAAAGTTAGTGGAAATAACAGGGTAAAGATAAAAGCTAATTCAGTCACTGGCTTGGATACAGGGGCACTGCATGTGCTCTTGGGCTTGTCAGACAAATAACAGAGGGGTGGAAGTGATGGACTGTCAGAACTGGTTGTTCAGGCTACAGAACACTTCAGTGATCAAGGCTCATTTTAGCATCTATCGTAAGAGCACTGTGCAGCCTTACCAGCCCCAGGATAAAGAGAGGTGCCTGAGTCTTATCTTATGAATAAGATGAGCTGCAGACTAGAGTCAAAGGGGAGATAGAAATCACCCAAGCTTTTGTGAGAAGTTCTGCTGCTGCATGCATTTGGGATTAATTCAATGCTAGCCTACTGGCAGATACAGTGAAAGGAATTACATCAACAAATATTAGAAAGTTGGGGTAGCTCAAACCCAAGAAAGCAACCCAGATGACCCTAAGTGACAATGAAAAAAGTGTCAGTCTGCAATCATCTCAAAGACCTGTTGCCCCAGGAAGTCTGAGTCCACAGTGTGATTTACCATTCTGAAGCTATGTGTGCCTGTGGAAAGCCCTTACATCAGTGCTTACTTATTTATAATGTATCCATTGCTCACCTCTTCATAGCACATCCAGAACACTCTTGCTTTAGCAGCAGTACGTAAGTGGAAAGATCTCGCCTCTCTCAAAGGCAGAATGGTTTATTGATCTGAGTGCAGGACTGGGACTCAGGAAGTCCTGTATTCTAATTTTCCCACTCTGTGGCCCTGAGCTAGTCATTTAGCTTTTCTTTGCCACTAGTAAGATGAGGATGACAATATTGCAGTCATCTTATTAGGGACAACACAGAGAGCAGATGGTTTATCATCTCAGCTAAGCGCTGCCCTGTTTAAGAAAAGAGGCCATTTAAAAATAAATGCACAAAATAAAAGCCACATTATAACAGCAAATACTTAATGGGAGGAAAAGGAAAAATATGAGAATGATGCTCATGAAAGTTCATCTTCTACATTCCTGTGATCTTTGTTTCCTTTTGACACAGGAAATTGAAGAAGTTCACAGCTATTTAACACCTGGTTAAATATTATAGTGCAGCTGGCACTGGCTGACTGAATTCAAATTAGGTAGAATTTGATAATATTGTCCCAGTGGGCCATCAATCACTGTCATTTAGATCTATATTAAATCTTCTCTAAATGTACTATCATGATACAATCTCCATTGACTTCAGAGGGAGTTTCTCCCTTCACTTAGATGAGCTCAGGATCTGGCTCAGCTACCTTATTTACCTTTCAGGAATATTCTTCTCTGGATTAATGTTTGTGTATGGAAGTAGAGTGCTCTACTGGCATCATTGTCTATAATTTCCCTTCATAACTAGCCAATGGGACTCCTAGTGAGAGCTAGACTCTAAATCCCCTAGGCATTTCTACAAATACAGTCTTTATATTCTTCAATACTATTATAAACTAGCCCATGCTGTATAATTCATGTGGGCATATGAAAACAAGACACTAGAACAATTAAACCATTTAAGCTCTTGTAAAAAACCCTGACTATACAGACAAAAAGTCTGTACATTGTACATATCTACATCCAATTAAACACATTAGTCTTGCAGAACTGACACATACTTGAAGAGTTAGTATAATATAGATTCACATCAAAAATACTGGAAGACAGTTTGTAGTTGGTATCTGTAATTAGTCAGCAACAAACACTGCCAGCCTCAACCCAGGCTGTAAATTAGATTTGTCAGTGTAGCCCCAATATCAGTGACTTAAAAATTCCTTTCCTTCTCATTCATTTTGGTGTATTACTGGGAATTCACTCACACAGAGCCAAACCTGATTCATATCACAAACATTCAGAGAGCCAACAAGTTAAAATATGAGTCAAAAATGAGTAATGCGTATGGGAGCTTGATTCAGGCCTTCTTCAACACCATGAGTGAGTTGGGTTTACTTCTCCCATAGACCAAGTTCTATCTGCCAGAGAACCTGTAAGGTCATATGACAGAGCTAGAAATGTGGTTATTTCCAACTTCCAGTGATCTGAGCAGAAGAATACATTGGCAGAGGACTGTATCTTACTACACACTTTCTCATACTCTGATGCACTGTCACAGGGCAGCCAACTTTAGTGTTTTTACAACATATCATATGATTTTTGGTGGCTTCCTTAAACAAATCACACGATTTCTTTAGAATCTCAGCTTCTATATTGCTTATTTGTTGTTTTGGTTTTGAAGTAAATTTATACCTATCAGAAATGTGCTAAGAAGCTGGAAAATCAGGAAGACTCAACCTAATTTCAATAACAGAAAGCAAATATCTTTATTGTATATTCATTTTACATCACTCCTACAATTGTTGAACTCCTCACACTGGCAGCTCTGCGGGTGGCGTGGGGTGCTGATAGCTTTTTTCATATGCACACTTGTGATCTGAAATAACATCTGCTCCTCTTTCCTCCCAACACTGGTAACTTCTAATTTTTTCCATCTTTTCCTTATCAGTTTGCCTCCTTCACACATCTAAGCTCCTATTCCATCACCTTCTTCCAGGATGACTTCTGTCCCTTTTCCAACTTTTTCCCTTGCTCCCAGTCTCTTCCATACCAAGCACACGCATAAAACCAATAAATTAAGAGAAAGAGACAGATGAAAGGTAAGCTGTAAGAGCTCTTCTTCCTGCTTTGCTCCTGACTTCTTGGGTTAAGGGAGACATGAAGGAAGGGAAGGTGATGAGAAAGTTTCAGTTTCTACCTGATCTCCCTGTGTGTTTCTCCTTTAAATGCAAAGTCCAAAATAAAGACCTTCTTTGGAAACAGAAGTACAAAGGACAGCATGAATTTACAATGCACTCAGTACTGATCTTCATAGGGCATGCTGAGTACCCAGCTGCAGACTCTGGCTTCAGGGAACTACACTGCACAAAAATACTGGATTTCCAGACTGAGATTTTCAAAACTGAGCAACTTAATTCCAGCTCTCCTCCTACTGAAGGGAATGAGCAGGGTTGCTTTCAATAACCTCACACCCAAAGCATGTTTAACCACTGCTCTCTCTGCTGAGATGAAGGAACTAAAAAGCCAGGGATTATAAATCCTAAATGCTTAAACTCTTTTGAAAATCTCAGTAGCATCTATTTGTACCTTTAAGCACCTCAACATGGCATCACTTAATCTTGTACAAATGACCAAATGTTGCCTTTGTCTTTACACACAATTATTTCCTTAACTGGAGCGCTGCAACACTTAATTAGGGATTCAAAACCTTCAGCTGAAAGGAATAGCAGACAGTTACTCATCATTAAACCCTGCTACCCAGAGAAACCTGGCACTTGCTATTCAGGGAAGTCAGCAGGACAGGTGCCTTGTTCTTGTCAGGTAGCAATTCAAAATAGATACTGAATTCAGTGAATAGAGGTGAGAAAGCACAGCTTGCACAGAGCACAGATCCATTGGTTTAGCAAGAATGCCTAGAGCAACCTTTCCTGCAAACTCCATGTGAATAATTATTGGAAGACAGATAAAATGAGGTGATAATTCCCTCATTAGGATATGTTAAAAGAGATAGCTGCACTGTGGTTCCTATTACAAAAGCTGAAAGATCTTTATCCTAATTTAATCAGCTGCGAATCAGTACTAATTTAAGTAGGCATATCTTTCTAAACATATACATTTTTAGACACTCTCAGGCAAGCCTTATCCATTATCTTTTTTCAGTGTTCAGTGCTTTTGCATTTATTTTAAGGCTTTTTGGAAGTCTGCTTGCAGGAAGCTGTTTAGCCTCTCCCCTCCACCATGCTACCTATTGTGAAGACAGTGACTTAAATTCAGTGTGCCAGCATGACAGAAGGGATAGCAATCACATCAGTCAGGAGAGGTACTCAATGAGAACTGTTCTATGCATCCCTGTGCCCTCAACTGCCAGCCTGAGCAAGTGCAAGGACAACTGGCACCTAGCTCAGAATAGAGATGGAGAGTATCCAGCACCTTACTACTACCCCTCTTTTACTGCCAGCTGAGCATAATAAAGTCTACCAGGAAAAATACCAGGGGAAAAAAAGGAGGTAAGTCAGCAAACAGAGTATATCTACTTTGCCTTATGTTTTCAAATTCCCTCCCAACAGTCCCATTCTGTTACCTCGAGGGAAAACTCCGGGGTCCATGAAAGTTGCCATGCTGAAGTTTGCCAGTACAAACAAGAACACGAGCCCATTGTACACTGGGATGGCTGGGGAGATGGCTTTAGTCAACCAGGGGCACCTGTGGAGATGGAAAGTTGGAGGTTAAGGCTCTGTGTATCTGACACCTAGTTTTTTCCCACTCACTAACATCCCATAGACAAGTAGTGCCATTCCCTCCCCACCAGCCATGAAGCAAGGCTGAATATGCAGTTTAATCACAGAAATTTCCATACAGTCAGTTTCAGTGATATAAAGTACACTGCACACAAACTCTGTGAAGCTGCTTTGTTCCAAAGCACATAAAGCACCAATTGTCCACTTGGCTTATAAGGCTTTGCAACCCTATTGACTTATTTGCAACCTGGCATTTTGCTTATCTATCTGTGTAAAAGCTCCAACCCATTGTTGCATTTCTGTTTACTGTCTATGTAGCCCTATTGCAGTTGCTGCTACTTCAGTTTTCACTGGTGTAAAGCAGAATAAGGTTTTTAAACTACTGGTCTCTACAACAGGTACAGAGAGAAGCACACTGACTTATTGCTATACTTCCCTTAGTGGTTTTTAACTCCAAATAACACTCAGAACCAACACTACAAAACCTCTTCTTGAGGGAAAATTTAATCAGACCAAGCATGGACTCTGCAGGTGTCAGGAGAATGCAAGAATGCAATACTGAAAAGAAAGTGGATAGTGTCTGCCACGTGAACACTTTAGGAAACACTGGAAAGGCTTGTTGCCCGCTCAGTGAACATTACTGAGAGGAACTGACAATAAAGGGTAAAGGAGAAAAAGTAAGAAACTCTGGAAAGAGGATGGAGAAATGCCTATTAGCTATAGCAAAATTGTTCTAACTGCAAAGAAGAACACTTCCTGCTAGCAGAGGAGGGCAGGACCATGGCAGAAAATATAGCCTGTCCTACAGGCAGCTTCACCCAGTAAAAAGCAGTGTTTATATACTCAGCCATTTAAAGCCTCTCTAAAGATTATCTCTAAACACTAGACCAAACCTGCTTCTCTGATCTGGGGTTTAAGTTTTATAAGGTTGTTGAAGAGAAAAATCTATCAATCTCATGAATCCTGCATATATAAATAAAAAAATACATGGGACAAAGAATCTCTTTGAATAGAGTAAGATCCCTGATAGAACAGCTCCTTAGATTTTCACCTTTATTGCCAGCCAGGGTCTCCTCCAAGCTGCTAAGCAGACAGCAAAGCAGTAGGAATTCCCTCCTGCCATTAGCATAAAACATACATTAGCTTACAGATTCTGGATTGTATTTTGACTGAATTACATCTATGGTTGATTCCGGTTGTCTGCCAGGCTGAAGACTGCAGGGAGAAAGCAAAAAACAACAACAAATAAGCAGTCTTCTCCCAGATCTAATTTGTGCTGGGTTTGCTCCAATATGCTGTTTCGAACAGCTGAGAATGGTGTTACTGACCTTGAAGAGACACTGTTAAACACACTCTTGTGGCCAGCATTAGAATAGCACTGAGTTTTCTCCTCACATTTCTTTGTGAGCAGGCAGGCAGAGATTGTTTTCTGTTCCCCTCCTTTTCATAGCCAGGCTTTTAACATTGCACTGTTGCAAACTGCTTTTAAAAGGGCCTTTCCCTGCATGTGCTTCAATCAGCCTGGCCTGGAGTGAGTAAAAGATGGACAAATGCTACCGAGGGTGACTAAACTGTAAAGCCAAGAGCGACATATGTCTGTGGCTGTTGCCAAGCCTCCAGGCTGACTAAGGCAGAAGGAAAAACTCAGTCTTCTGATGAAGCACTCTGTAGACAGATAGGAATAGCCATGCTCGCAGGCACTTGTTTTCATGGAGGACTTCAACCACCCTGATATCTGTTGGAGGGATGGTATGGCCCAGCACAAGCAACCCAAGAAGTTCTTCAATTTTGTGGAAGACAACTTCCTTCTCCAAGTAACAGAGGAGCCAGCAAGGAGAGGTGCCATGCTTGATCTCATCCTCACCAACAGGGAAGGGCTGGCTGGAAATGTGATGCTCCAGGGCAACCTTGATTGCAGCAATCACGAGATGGTTGAATTCAAGATCCTCACGACAGTGAGAAGGGTATGCAGCAAGCTCACTGCCCTGGACTTCAAGAGAGCAGAATTTGGCCTCTTCAGGAACCTGCTCTAGAATAAAGCTCTAGAGGGCAGGGGGACCTAAGACTGTTGGCTGATATTCAAGGATCACCTGCTGCAAGCTCAGGAGCGATACATCCCTACTAGAAGGAAGTACTGCAGGAGGGCCAGGAGACCTCCTTGGATGGATAAGGAGCTGCTGAGGAAAATTCAAAGGAAAAAAGAGACTTATAAAAGGTGGAAGTAAGGACAGGCACTTGGGAAGAATACAGGGATGTTGTCTGGGAAGCTAGGGACCAGAGTAGGAAAGCTAAGGCTCAGTTAGAATTAAACTTGGCTAATAATTATTATTAAGGATAACAGGAAGGGATTCTATAGGCATATTGCAAATAAAAGACAGGCTAGGAACAACGTGGGCCCTTTTCAGAAGCCATCGGGAGAACTGGCTACCACGGATATGGAGAAGGCTGAGGTTCTTAATGATTTCTTTGCCTCAGTCTTCACTGGAAAATGTTCTGACCATACCACCCAA
>JASSUY010026812.1:0-12754 GCA_032466535.1 Forpus xanthops | reverse complement strand
TCTGAGGAAGAAATTCTTTACTGTAAGGGTGGTGAGGCACTGGAATGGGTTGCCCAGGGGAGCTGTGAATGCTCCATTGCTGGCAGTGTTCAAGGTCGGGTTTGACATAGCCTTGGGTGGCATGGTTTAGTGTGAGGTGTCCCTGCCCCTGGTAGGGGGGTTGGACCTGGATGATCTTAAGGTCCTTTCCAACTCTAACTATTCTATGATTCTATGATTAAGGATGCTTTGCTGTAGCCCATGGAGGGGGAGCAGAAGCATGGTGTTTCTCCTAGGACTGGTCTTAGCATGGAAAGTCCCAGGAAATTAACACCTATGAGGAGAATAAGAAATGGCTGGGAGTTCAGTGGAGGGGAGATTCATTTCTCTCTGTTTCTCTTGCGTTTGGGATCTCATCCATGGTGGTCATGGTGCTGGTGTAAGGGAGCAGGTCTTGTAGAAGAGGATGCTGATAGAGATGAACTAGCTCAGACAGACCTGGCTTGACTCCATGAGGCGCCCTAAGACCCTTACGTCTCACAGGAGGTGGAATTTCAAAGTGAAGCAAGGTCATGCTGAATTGCTGCCATGCTCAATTTTTCTCAAAGCAGTTGCTGATGACTAAAAACCAAGGCAAGGCAGAAGTTTCTCACTTGCCATGAAATGTGCTACAATGACCTTGCCAAGTAAGCTGCAAGGCCTGTCACTAACAACAGGTTCTGCCAGCTCCTTTGGAGGAAAGCAAAATAAGTCCTGAAACAAGTTACAGAATGAATCTAACCCAGGGAAGGGTTCTTCCCTCTATTTTATAGTAAATAGGCATGACTGGCTTAATTTCTTCCCATAAAGAAATTACCTACGCAGAGAAAGATTATGAAGTTACCCACTGCTTGTCAAGAAGGGGGCAGAGATTTCCTTGGCAGTAAAGTTGGCCAATCAAGGGACAGGAAACCCTTTCTTTACAGATAACTAGTTACTCAGAACAAGATTCTGATGAGAGAGACTGTCTCAGATGATTAATGTAAGCATTTGTTAACATTCTCATTTGTGATCTACTTTGTCATGCTCCCAGCAAATACATCAAAATACTTTGAAAAACTTTAGCCATAAGCTAAACTGAACAGCTCATTTAATGGGTAAATAGTGGATATGAAAATACTGCACGGAAGTTGAAATAAAGGATAGAGTGAGTCATTGTACATATTAGCCAGAAGGTCTGTTCACAATCCTTCCATTTTTAATTCCCAGAATCTTTATGCAGCATCACAGAATACATAAAATTAGATGGGACAAAAGGGGCCTCATTTGTAAACCAGACTGACCAATAAAACCAGATGTGGAGATCAAATCCTGGCTCGTAACTGTAAAAAGGCCTGAAAAAGAACATAAATTTTCTACTAGGATTCTCAAAAGATGATGCATCCTCCCTGTCTGCTCCCCTGATGCATACATCATTTTAGGCAAAGTAACAGAAATTCTAATCCAAGTCTGGCAGGTTGCTTTATCACTAATCCATTGTGCAAAAGCCTGGCTTCCGACCTGCTGCATTCCCTGTCTGGAGAAGGAAGCTGCAGAAACGCCTGAGGAGGACCTGTAGTCAGTTTCTTTTCACTTTGTGCACACATTCTGTCTCCCAGTAATCTGCTTCCAGCAGCTATATGTCAATCTATGGGACAATTCTAGCTGAACTTTCTTTTTCTAACAGAAGTTGTTAAGAATCTAGATAAACAAAACATGGATTCAAAGCTTTCTTGGGTTGATGAACCCAAAACTGTCTGGTGTCTTCAGCTCATCTCACAGTGGAACTATACAGCACAAAGGGTACCACAAATTCTGTAGAGCCATACAAATTAAGTAGAGCTAACAGCAGTGTATAGTCCCCTAATGGAGCACTACACCACCAGATTTTCCTGAGACGAAACATGATTTCTGATGTGCATTAGCAGCAAAACCACAATGTCCTAACCCAGAGCTTTTCATTACAGCTTAATTATTGTCAAAGAAAGCTGCACCCTTTGTGTTTGCTGGAGCATCTGCAGAATCACAGTCACTGAGGAGGTTGAAGGCAATATCCTCTGACTGCTGCAAAGTTAAGTGATGGAACACAGCACCAGCTGTGCTATGACTTGCTTTTTGGCATAAGCAGATACACATGCCTCACCTGCCTACCTACAGCTCTGAAGACCCTCTGTTCCCCATGGCCATTATTCCTCAATGCACAATCAAGTTCAAGGCAGATGTGAAAATAAATGTACAATGGGTGCTCTATTCCAAGTTAGTGCCGATCCCTTACTTTAACCAGGAGACCTAAAGGATAATATTGCTACTGTACCAACCATGCTACATCAGGAGCTGCTCAGGAAAAAAACTGCTCATCAGTGGTTCTGTTTACTGCAGAAATTGAGAGCCAGCACACGCCACAGTAGCACAGTAGGGATAATTATGGATCTCAAGTTTTTCTGAACAAAGCACACAATTACACAGGCAGCATTTTCCTCCTAATTACACGTCTCTAGCACAGAGCGATTCGGCTCATAACTCAGAGGAGAGTAATTCAGGGTGACAGATTTAATCTCATTTATTCTATTTGCTTTTGAAACTCTATCCTAATAAAACGTAAAGTTAAAAAGATTAACAAATAGGATCACACAGTTTGCTAGGTGTCAGACAGACTTACGCATGATCAGCTGCGTTCCTCTGCTAAATTAAACAACAAATAATCCTTTCTGCTTTTTGGTTGGTGCTTTGTAGCAAGACATATTTGTGTCTTATAGTATATCTAAAATTAAGTAATTAAATAGGACATTTTTCTTGAATTCTGCTCTAAATTAATATCTGGTGTTTTTCATTAAAACCTTACACATGCTTAGAGAGGCAGTAGGCCAGTAGGCCATTAAGAATGGAGCCTGGAATTTCAAGAACCAGGTCTTAGTCTTGGCTCTGACATTGGCTTGCAGAGTGGCTAAAAGCCATCTGCTTCCCCCTTCCACACGAGTCTGGCCTTTTGCAAACAAGACATGAACTGCTGACAGACTATCTTCCCCACTGTAGGACTGAGAAGGGATCACCTTTGATTTTGCAAATCTCAAAGCATCTCTGTTAGGGCCAGGCTGGTGGCCCCGGTGTTTGCTTTCCTGGAGCCCAGCTCCAGGCACCCACTACCCACTCCTGAACTGGGCACGGGTGAGGCACACTCCTCCTGCTGATGCGTCTGTGATTTAACCGGTAAACAAGGCTGGTGGTTCACTTTACACTCTACCTCGAGCACAAAAAGTATGTGCATATAGGGTGCCTCAGGATCCCTCGAGTCCAGAGACAAGGAGCAGAGTATGGAGCAGGAGGCTACAACCCTTCCCCATCTAACAGGAAGACAGTGAATCGGCTTGTGTAGCGCACAAAGATGTGGAAACCTCAAGAGTAAAGGCAGGCACCCAAACTTCGGATAGATATCCACATCCAATAAGAAGACCCCAAGGACTGCCTAGTTGGCTGCTCAGCTGCACCAAATATGTGATCTGATATTACCACATCTTTCCCTTAGTCTCAAATAGATGGCAGATATGCAACCCAACAATTTATTTCTGTACAAATCACACGACATGGGTTTATAACACAGAAGAGAAAGCATTTCTTAACTAGAATGAACTTCCACCATTAGTGGTAAAAAGGTAATATGAAGTAGCTGACTCAGTGTAGAAGCAGCTCAGTGAAATAGGAACTAATGAGATAAGAGGAGTCAATAAGCAAACATAATTTGACTAAGCACTGGTACTAACCTCACGGAAAATGCTCAAACTGCGTCCATTATCCATAGCAGCCTGTCCTGGTCTGATTCCTCTCCAAGAGTTTCTAGCCAAACGTAGACTGTTCAGAACATGTACCAATTTGTGCAGTGTAAAACTCACGTAAACCATTTCTAATCATCACCAGATCTGACCAAAGATTTTAACTTTTCTAACATTAACCAAATATCCAGGAACCATGGGAGCTGGACTCAGTGTCCTGGGCTGTCTGAAAGCTGCCAGAGCTGTACCTTGAGAGGCACAAGAGTCTGGAAGGCTGAGACAGTATGCCAGAGGAAACACAGGTATACACAGAGGTGAAAGTCCTCCTAATCCTGCAGTTTACCAGAAGAACCATAAAAGAAAGGGCTGTCAACTGACTGATGTCCAACACCCACATTTTAGAAGAATCTGAAGTTAGATGTAAAGTGTACCTTAAAGCCAATGTATACACAGGACAGAGAAGGTGCAAGACAGCATTCTGAAGGCTGTACACCACCCAGTCTGCAGCACAGAGCAAAGAAGGGCAGAGCTTAGTGTTTAGTAATGAAAATCTAACACATTTCTCACATATCCCAGTCTGGGTGAGATTTTTCCATTTATATGCTCTTTCCTACTCTGAAATCACAGAAGAATACCTTCCTGGAATAGTAACAGAAGAAAAAAAAACTCCAATCCTTCTCCATTTTTTGTCAGTACCAAAGATAGCTTGGAGATTATTGTACATCTAAAAATATTTTCCAAGGGGGTAAGACATTTCTAGATTTAACAAGGCATCACTGGAAACAGTCAGGAGAGAACGTATCTGAGTGTCATAACCAACGTGAAACAGGATGTCTATTTGTGACGATAGCAGGAGATTCAGGATAAGCAGGTCCTTTGCTCAGCTCTGCCAGATCAGATTTTGATAAATGAACTAATTTTTGCACCATATCTTACTCACTGGCAAGATTTCAGTTAATATACTGTTGCCATAGCACTACACCCTCACTGTGAGTTCAGCAGTTGTACTGATAGAAAGTGATATCAAAGTACAGGATAAGAAATCCAAATGTTACATAAAAATAGGAAAAGGAGAAGTAAATACTGGAGAATTTACTACTAAAAATCATAAAATGATGAGAGCTGAATGCCACTTGGAACAGGTCATGCTGGTGATAAGTAGGAGATACCAAAATAGCTACCCCAGGTTTTCCAGGTACAGTTATCCATCACAAGAGGCAAAAAATCAGCCTAAAACCTCACCACCAAAACCCTCATGAATTTCATGAGCCCCTTTGTAATTGAAATATAGCTGAACACTAGAGATAGAAGTTCAGCCCCATCACCTGCTTAACTGTGTTTAATTATTCAGAAGAAATTCACTCAGGTTTAACAAGAGCTGATGGGGTTTCAGTGAACTTTCCATTACACCCTGGACTTCATCCAAAGGCTAGTGGTTCATGTCTAGCAACGTACAGATCAGAGGAACTAAATCAATTCAGAAGTCATCTTGAGATATAATGGTACTTGGTGAAAAGCCTTATCTGGGCTATACATCACCCCCAAAGTAAAATGCATTCTACCCTTTCCACAAAGCTGCTTGAAAGCTCTGGAGCATGCTCTCTTCCTCCCTTTCTAAGCAGTCTCTAAGGTTCACAGTACCTGTGAAAAGACACCACTGTCATCTGAATTGATGTGGGAGAAATAAAGAGAGGGAACAAGAATACCAATAACTGAGACAGCTACAGGGGTAAACATATCCATCATCATCCTCAAGTTTAGAAGCCATCCAGCCATCCCAGACCTATTGCACAGACACAGATAGACCCTGCAGACAGTGGGCAAGACACACTCTTCTGAAAAATACATGCAATGTGACTTTCATCATGTGCATGGTGAGAAGACAGGACTGGAGTGTGCTGGACTCAACATACAGTACTTTGCAGAGATGCTCTCTGCATTCTCAGTAGCTCCTGTGAGCCCAGAAACCTGGTAGAGCACCTGTAAAACTAGCAAAGGCATTAGTTACTGCCAGGATCTGCATTAGATGCTCACAGCAGCAGGGCTGGGCTCATTTGCAAATACAGATCAAACCAGCAAAATCCTTTTCTACGCAGTGCTTTGAAATTTGTGCTGTCCTCCAGTGAATTAGGGACCTACCCAGAGTCAGTTATCACTTAGTGGAATATACAAAAACACAGAAGAGAGTTTTTGTTTGGATACACTTGTAAAGAAATATGCTGTAATGGTGTAGCATCACTTGAAATGCCCAACTTTTTATCTGCACCTCAAACTGGGGGCCTTCATTGAACACTGATTCTAGGGTATCTATAAGATGGATTTCAGAGTACGCAGCAACATATTTAGAGAAAGATGATGCTCATATCAAATTGAGATGTCAAAGTGAAGGTCTTCACAGCACTTCAAGTGTCTAATGGCTGCAAGCAGAGTCACCCTGAGCAGCAGTAAAACTTCTGGAGCCTCATAGAAAGGAGCCAGTTGCCAGTGCACGGGCAAATCAGAGGGATTCTGAGCACAGATACACAGAGTGAGCACTCATATCCAGAACAAACCCCTTTATGTGAAGGTCTCTGGTTTGCTTTCTCAGCCCTGGACTCTGCAAAGCCTAAAATGCCATACAAGCTGGAACAGGCAAGGACAAGTACAACCTAGGACTTTTGAAACATGCACCAGCCTTTCATCAGTACCATGCTGAGCAGTGGGAACTGAACCCCACTTTTTGCAGCAGCTAAAAAGACAGCTGAGTGTATGAGTGGTCTTTGGGTCACAATAGAAAAGGACAGCAAGGAGTCCCTGCAAAATAAACACAGTGCAAGAGACATGAGTTACCCTGTCACACTGAAAGTTTTAAATCCATTTGGTTGGGAAAAGAAGGAACTGCTGCCCAGTATCATTCTTTTGCAGTTCTGTCTGCGTATGGCTGGCCACCAGCACTGCTGTATTGCAACAGCTCAATGACTTCCAGCCTCTTCCAAAATTCACATAAGGGAAATTCTCAAGCCACAGAGACCTTGCTAATGGGAAATCAGAGAACTACCTCCAAAAGATGCTGTATGAACCAGTAACTCATAACACAGCCAAGTTCTCAGTGCATGTGGCTGCACTGCCCTCAGTCTGCACTCCCACGGGCACCACTTCCAGCAATAATCACAGAGCAGCTGCCCAGCACAGTGTTCAGGGAGGTCAAAAGATACTTCACAGTCTCTGAAAGGAACACACACATGCTGCACAAGCTGAGTTTGAGCATTTTTGAAGACAGCACATGGAATGCAAACTTGTGCTTCTAATTTGTAAACATCAGAAATATTAAATTAATGCCACATCTACTGTAGCTAAAAAGAGCCAGGTTCTCATCTTGAGTCCACCAGAGTCCCATTTCCTTGCATGACGAAAAGCGCAGTTTATTTGTGTTTGATGTCACTAGCGACTCTCATGATCTTTCAGATCTCTCAGCAATCTGTAACCAAAGTTTCTGCTGGATTATGAAATTGCACCTGCCAGATCCCATGCCTCTCTGATGGAGAAAATACACAGAATAGCTCCTCCCTGACTGAGGATGCTCTCCAGTATTTTTCCTATTGTCCTCATCCTTGCCAAACAGACACATGAATCCACCAGCAATGCAGAATGGGGAGGTGGGCTGCTCCTACAGAACTGTTTTTCAATTAAGTTCAAATTATCAGCAGCTTAATTCAGATGCACTTGAGGTGATCCCAGCTACTGACACAGAAGGATTTGTGCAGACTTTGCTTACTGTATTCCCCAACCACATACTGACAAAACATCTAGTACATATTCAGTGTTTGAATTCATAGACAGTGGTGTAGCAGAAGCAAAGGAGCTCCTTATAAGTATGCTGTGACGAGAGAAACAGGGAAAGAAATATTATGAGATAAGGAGGGGGTGGTGACATCAGTGATAAGATACAGTCTATATTACCCTTGTTGAAAAGTTAATTTGACTTTTTAGATATTCCTTTTCCACATGAGCCTAGTAGAAAGAAATTAAATTTCACAAGAAATATCCCTTTACAGTGACTGGAGAAATTACTTAACTAAAAGACATTATCTATTAGTTTAAAGCATGTGCCACTTAAATTAACAATGAGCAAATATGCATAAGACTCTTCAATATGAGCTCTGAATTCTGATGATGTCCTCAGGGGAGAAGCAGAGAATGGGGTAACATAATGTGCTTTCCAAGGTGGAGGGCAAAGGAAGCAGAAGACACTAGCAGAGGGAGCCCAGGTGCCTGAGCTTGCCCTGGACAGCCTAGGTGCCAGTCTGCATCAGAGAGCAAGCTGCCTTGTTAAAGGCTCTGCACTGGAAAGAGCTTCGGAGTCTGCCCAGGGTAGTGGACACTACCAAGGAATATCATACTGGAAGACTTATGTCTCTAGCATGTGTGCCACTTGCTTCATTAACCAGTGGTGAGATGCTAGCCAGTCCTGTCAGGGATGTTCCATGGCCTGAGCTGGAAATACACAAGGACCATCGAGCTGCAGGCAAGGTTTGACATTGCCACCACAGTTCAGGTTTTTGGGAAGGGCACTCAAGCCAATATCCCACCAGTGCTGATACATCTACCAACTGCTCTCCGCAGTTCTGCGGCAGCTAGAGACTTATCCAAAGGAGGGAAAGGAAAATCCAGTTAGAGTGGTAATAGCAGTTACATTTCTTCCATGACTTGAGAGAGCTGTTTAGGAAATCTACAACCAATTAAGGCCATGGGTTCCTGCAGATTTGTCCGGATCATGTATTGCCTTTGAAATCTGGAAGCTATACCTGTCAGTGTCTGAATAACACATTTCGGAGCTGGTACACAAGTTCTTTATGTATGCAATAGCTGTTATGCAGGGAAAGGAAGGCAGTCCTAATCTGGACTCTTGTTGTAAGATTTCTAGACACATACGCAGCAAAACTAATGCAGTGATTACAAGCTGGAAACCTTGGAAAGATTAGTGACTTCATATTTTACAGAAGAGTAAAACAAAACAGAGACAGCGATACCTCGACTGCAAACAGATATAGAAGATAGGGTAGAATGTGTAAATAGTCTCATACAGCAATTACTGGAGCAAGTATATAATAAAAAAACCAAAAGCCTCTCTTAGAACCCCATCTTTAATTTCCCTCTGGAATATGTTCCCAAGGGGGTTTTATGGAAACCTGAACTGGGAGCATGACATTTACATACCTTATTCTCACTATACTAGAGAAGAACATATGCATAGTTGGGCTAAGGGGGCCCTGACATAGTCATGTATTTAAAGTGTAGGAGAAAAAAAAATTGAAGTTATTTTATCTGATATTTAAAGAAAAGAAAAATGCAAGAAAACTGTTTCATCCTACAAACCAAACTTTCCATTTGGGAAGAATATGGCCCTGTGGCCACCTGCTTTGGGACATTTCACCCCTTCTCAAGCCACTGGCTGGTACCAGCCACCTCTGGAGACAGGAGATCAGAGAAGAATCATCTGATTCAGCTTACTCTGGCAACACCTTTGTTTTTGACCTAACCACCATGGCCAAGGTAACAAAATAGAACAGGTCACATCATTATCCAATCCAGCACCCTTGCTATCACAGACCCACGGGCACCACCTCGCTCAGCCACGCACTGTTTGTTGTTCAAACCAAGCAACACTATATACCAGATCTTTTCTCTGCAGGATGGATGAGAGCAGCAGCAGGGTAGAACCGGGGTCCTCCCAAACCCATTCACAGCCCGTTTCTGCTGGAAGATAGGGGCTGTTTTGGGCACAAGGAGACAGCAGAAAAATCCTCATTTCTTACAGCAGTGGGTAGTGGGATACACAAGGAACAAGGAAATGCAAGCAAGATGTACGCAGTTCAAAACAAAACCAAAGGTGCAATACAAATAATTAAATGAAAAACCACTGCTTAGCTCGGTGGAAATGTTACAAAACTAAATTAATTCTGTATTTGCCCTCATCAAACTAAAAAACACATCAAACTTCCTCTTGTTCTCATTATCCCTCCCCTTCCCCAGCAACATCACAATCTTCATTCCCCTTTCTAGTTTTGGGAAGGAACACCCCCAGGCAGCAGCAGGGTCAGAATAGCCTTTTTCTGAACCTATACTGGAAATCTGTCTTCTCTTTCCCTTTGTGGAGCTATTTTCCTTTCCTTGATTCTCCCAGAGAAATCACCAAATAGCTTTCAGGCTCTGTTTCCTCTTTTCTCCCTCCCATTGTCCTGGTGCAAAATTAAACGACTGAGCAGCAGTATGCACGTCCTCATGCAGCAGAGGCACATGGTGCTACTGCTGCTTTAATTTTGATGTGGGACTACACAAAGGCATTCTCAGGTGCCACAATGGGTCTCACAGCCCATGGGCAGATCTGCAGATAGATGTTCCTGGCTCAGAGGCAAAGCTGACACATGCGGGAGATTCATGGCTCTTCCCTCCCATACACTCTCTCAAGAGATACCAAAAGGAGCCACTACAGTAGAGGCACAGCCACAGCCTTGTCAAATGATTAAATTACGGTGCCCTCCTGGCTTAGATTAAGCATTTGCAATTTTAACAGCACAACCCAAGCCTCCCCTGCCTGCACATCTCTGACTGCAGCATCTCCGCTTGACACCTAACAGGATTAGGGCAGGCTTCTGAAGGCAGCTTCTCCTGCAGGTAAAATCTTATTACAGGAGCTTTCAAACCCAAAAATGCTTTTGGGGAGCTATAAAAACCTAGACCAACCCACAGTGACTGTCACATTAACAGCAATTTTTTTATTTTAATGATGAAATATAGCATCTCATCTTAAGTCTAAATGTTTCTGCCAGCTTGGACAAAATATAAAGGAAAGTCTTCCAATATTTGTTTTGGTGCACAGGTATTCAATTCAGGTTGATAGAAAACAAAATTACTTTGCTTAGAAAACATCCTAGGAGAAGATAGCATCTTAATTACAAAGACAGGGAAATGGGATTCAGTCTGCTATACAGATTTGTTTCTTGCTGATTCCACTCTAAAGTGCACCAAAGCGGGGATCTCACCAGCAGCCATGGAAGTGTCCTTGCTTTAACTTGTGTATTATCTGTTCTACGCTAAACCCATCATTTTTAAAGGCAGAGGAGTAGCTTGCTTGCTCACATACTGCAGTGGACCTAGGGTACCTGTTTTCTCTACTACTAGCTCAGTACTCACTAAAAGGCCTTGTGAATTGGGGGCATTTAAGAACCACAGTCATCAGAAAAGTTACAGTTATGCTCTGGGCCTGATGAACTAAGTAACTCCCAACTCTGCTGCCATAATTCAGGAACACGAGTCAGGATTAAAGTTACCTGAGATGCATTAACAAAGCTTAATACACTCCAGAGTCAAAATGGGACAATTAGCAGCTCCTGTACCAAAACAGATGACTATGGAAATAGCGTATGTGTCACCATCTGCTAATGATATGCAACAGGCAAACCAATTCAGGAGAAAGAAAAAACAGAAAGAAACCATTTCTTGATGAAACTTACTCTCATTTCCAAGAATCAAAGTGTATGTTCAGCTTAAGCATTATACTTTCCAGATTCCCAGCTGGGACCAGAATGAGAAGCATCGAACATCTTATGATTTAACTGTTGAGACATTCCCAGGCCAAATTTTCAAGCAAGAGGTCTGGATACAGATCTGAACTGTGGGATGTTTTGTCTATGGAGTTCTCTCATTGCTTCCAATAGTAATAGTTAGCATTAGTATGTGTACTTTAAAAATACTTAGCTGATCCTGAACTCTGCTAACGACTATAATTCAGGCTTTTTTTCCCTTGATCTAATTTAAAGGGTAGGGACCATCATCATTCTGCTCTTCAGAAGAATCTGACCATTTACTTCTTGCTGAACAGCTGTCAGAGTGTAATGAAAATAATGTACTGTTCCATTTTTCTGAAAGATCCCCTTATCCCTCCTGCCCTTCCTCCCTCAAATATTTCCTGAAAACCTTATGCCACAAGCAAACTAGTTGTGGCTTATACCAGCAAACGTCTCAAACTCTGGGATACCTTACTTGCCTTTACATTCCTCTCCAACAGCAGTCTACCATCATGGTGAGGGGAAATGTGAAGCTGTACATCACAGAAGAACAGCCACAGAGATATAAGCGAAACTGTGCTTTGGTCTCCTTTGTTTTGAGGGGATAATAATAACAATATCCAAGTCACTACAGTCCTTTTCTAAAGCTGCTTTAAAGGTATGTCAGATAACACAAACAGCTCCAATCTTCCTGGTCTCATATATATCTCTCAAAATCATTGGTAGGTATTTTAACACACCTACTGGAAAATCCAAGCACAGAGCTACAATTTATATCCTCAAGAAAACTTTGAAGGCAACTCAGAACTTCTCAAAATGCTAAACATTGTACCAGACTCCAAAGGGCAATAACATGATAAAAATGAACCATATTCTGGAAAGTTAAATCCCTGAAGTGTCATTTGGGGAATATGAAAAGCAATTTCTTTTTCAGAGCCCAAAAGGTCATTTTTTTCATGCCTTAATTCCAGGGTGCACATTTGAAGCCTACAAAAATATTTTTTCACTCACTCTCTAGGCTAAAAGAAGTTTCTTTTTTACTTACCTGAAGTACAGTCAAGTAGCAAGAGACTTGGTCAAGGTTTATTTTTTTCAGCAGGTTGCCTCTTGTTTTTCACAATTCACCAATTTTTTTTCACTCTGGGACCACCTCAATTTTAACATTAACTGCCTTCCCTCAGCAGTGTTGGGAGGTTTTCCTTTTAAAAGACTACAACAGTATGTCAAAAAAAATGAACTGAAAGTGTTTTAGCCAGTCTCAATTCTCAAGTTCACCAGCTACGGAGAGACAAATTTACTCCAAGAATGGCTGAAATCAGTGATTATCAGCAAAAGACTAGTAAAACCTTAAATCAAGAGATTTACACTGCTACAGGTGAGGCATGAAGATGCAGATGTGGAGTGCCCCCCCCCCTTCATCTCGTATCCCAGTAGCTGTCCCAA
>JASSUY010026810.1:0-31374 GCA_032466535.1 Forpus xanthops | reverse complement strand
CTAAATAAGTGTAGGGGAAGAGGACTGGACTTTCAAGATACCCAGGGAGAGAAAGGATGGGTGTCTGATAAGGTCAGTGGCTGCACTGGGGGATTGAGGTTTTGCCTCAGCTGTACTGAACACTTCCTATCTGATTGTAGAACAGTCACTTAACAGTCATTTCTTCCATTTCTAGCTTCTAAAATAAATTGGCATTTTTTCCTGTCTTTTCTGTGTGATACCTAGTGCAAGACGGGTTTTGTTGTATGGGAAAGGTGGGGGTTTTTATTGTTTGAGGAGAGTGGGTTTTGGTTTGGTTTTGCTCTTGTCCTTGGGCTTTTTGGGGTTGGAGTGGTGTTTGTTTTTTTTTTTTTGTTTTTGTTTTTTTGTTTGTTGTCTTCTTAAAAAAAAAAAAAAGCCAAACCTAAACAGAAAGCTTCTTGTGCTGGTGTATAATTTATTAGGTCACATAGCTCAGTGGGACCACAGCTCAAGGCCTCTATGTTGTGGTAGTGACATAAAGAAACCTTACATCTTAATGTGTATTGTCAGAGGTTCTCAGGCTTGTCCACTTACTTTCATTTTTAGCCTTTTGGAAAGCAGAGTGTCATTTTCCTTCTTTTTTCTCAAGGTTTGTAGGCTTCTGCCAGCATTTTGTTCTGTTCTTCAGCAGTTACAGCTCTACCGTGCTGATCAGATAAATGAAATGAAGAAACAGGATATCCACACAGCTTTTATCTGACTAGCCCTTCTGTGACAAGCACTTCCATCTCTCTGAATTGTTTTAAGCGTTATTTGCATATGTTTCTGATCCGAATTTTATTTATACTTGGTAACAAATGTAATTATCAAAATATTACCTGATAGGAATAACTCTGATCAGAAGTGACATTATCAATTGGTTTGTTTTTCTGTCCAGTCTTCTCTTTAGTCTTCTGAGCTCTTTGACTGGTACTTGTCACCAGCCAGCCTTCATGTGATAGCCCAGATAGTTCTGGTGTCTTCCTGAAAATGCAGCCAGAGACAATGACTTACTCTGTGTCCTGGTTTTCTGTGAAGAAAATTAACTCTATCTCAGCTGAAACCAGAAAACAGAGTTTGCAGCTATGGTGCCGTGTGAAGGGAAATTGCAGTGTGCTGAGCAGAAAAAGAAATAGTTCAGGGGTGTGAAGGAATTAAAAAGAAGGCAAAAAGCGTATGCAAATTTTGTGGCTGAAAAGAGGGAAATACGGATGGTTCTGGAAGGAAGCAATTATCTGGTTGCTTTACTCAGCTGCTGAAACCACATATGTACCAGCTGAGACATAGAAGCATCTCTACCGCCCACAGTCTTTGTACCTGTACTGCCCACAACAGCAAATAAATTACACAGTAACTTCATGTTAAAACCTTACATCCTTGCTTCACTCCAGCCTGTGCAACTGTTCTCTGCAAAGTTTCACACATAGTAATTATCTCTTCCCATCACCACTAAGATACCTTTCTTTGCTGCTGCTGGAGTTCAGTTGAGCTGCAGGGAGAGCATTGGCAGGTTCTTTACAGTATAACCGATACATGAATTATGCTGGATTAGTAGAACCATGGCAGTTTCACACTGTAATATGGGAGTACAAGTGATACGCTTCTGGAAACTGGTTAATTACTGCAGCACTTTGACACAAGTTTGGAAGTAGGTATAGAGTAGTCCTTCATGACTCAAGCTTTGGTGACTATAAACAGTATCATGGTTACGTACTAAGGTGTTTTATTTGTCAAGGTGACACAAGGTGAAACTGATAGAGCTCACTAGTACCACATGACTTCTATTGTGGTACAGCTTCCTGTGAAACTGTGTTACCCTTCTGTACCAAGAATATTTTATACTTCGTAATCGGATGTTTCCTCACACCTTTATTTTCCTTGTCTGTGCTTCTAGTCCCTGTTCAGGTCTTTTGGATGATGCTTTCCCAGGTGAAGTGATGTCAGCAACCCCCTTCCAGAAGACACTGCTGAGATTCTGCGCACTCTATACGGGCTGTTATGCTGAGCAGGGAGGTCATCTGTCTGCTTCCAGGCTGGAGATCTGAGAGTCAGTGGGGTTCCAGAATATTTTAGAGATGCTGTAGTAGTGATAGCAGGCTTACTCATGGCAATCTTAAATGTAGTAATGTATGTGTAGAGCCACAGCCTGCTTGAAGCTGGAAGCATCATCAAGTTCGACCCTTCTGCTCAAGCAGGGTTTCCTATTGCTGGTTACGCAGATATATGTCCAAATGGTTTTCTTAATATCTCCAAGGGTAATTCATGTAGCTCTGTACATTAATAAAATCATGAACTGTTTGTATACTGTTAAAAAGCGCCCTTATTCAGAGGGATGGAATTTGAAAAACACCTACCTTACACAGAGACGTGGTAACAGCTGACAGTCCTCAATATAAATACTAGCTGTCACTGTATAATTGTATCTATAATTAATATGTTTGAAAGTGAGAGACAGGTTGATTTTCAAGGCAGTAGTGATGTCAGCAGTTATTTGTAAGTTAATTTGCGAGGGGTTATTGGCAAGATGCAAGTCATTACCTTTTGGTAAATGATATTTAGGAGAACATCCATCCAGAAATTAAAAAAAAATAAAAAAAATCATACTGATCAAATGTTCATCATGAATAATTCTTTTCTAAATTAAAGCATAATTGATACCTTATACTGAAAGAGGACCCAAAGAAACTCTAATTCAAGCTGAATATTTTTGCCTCTGTGCTGTTTCTTGTGTTATAGCTGTTGGTTGCTTTGGCTTCTGTATAAACAAACTTTGAATGATGTCATGGTTTTCAGCCTTCCTAAGTGTTGGAGATAGGACATTGATCATTAGGTGTTTTAATCCTGTGTCGTATGTCCAATGCCTTCTGTGGCAATGAACTATGGAAGCATTGTGAAACTTCTGGATTTTAAATAGACATTGTGCAAAACTGAGTATTCTAGGTATCATGTGAGGTGACCTGATGTTCAGAAAAGGTTGAGTTTTCATATGGGGAGTAGATGCAGCTGTGTTTTTTCCTCCATCAGTAAGTGTGGATGTACCTTCAATTTCTAAAGGGCAGAATCAAACTTTCTGCTTCTTTGCTGTATCAGTTCTTGAATGCAGTTAACTGCCCATCTTAATCTAAATTATCTTCTGTAGCATTCAATGAAAATAGCATGTAGTCTATTCTAGTAAAAATCACTAGCTGCGAAATGGTTCCTACAGGTACCTTGAATTCTGCTCATGAGTTTCCCTGAAATATTTGCGTTCATAATGGTGATACTGCTGGTGGTACTGTCTGGACTTGGGGATTTATGGCAGGCACCCAAGTTTGCTTTTTATGTTACTATCTCACCTGCAAACTCATGGACCTCTGCAGTGTTCTCACTTGTGGTTTTTGCCCTTGCCAGTGTGTGTCCTTTTTCCTAAATAATTGCAGATTTTGTTAACTTACTGTTTTTCTTTCCTTCAGTCATTTGAGGAAGATCTCACTTGACTTTTGGTGATCTTCACATTAGTGATTATAGCCTGTAGCAAAATTTGCCAGAAACTCTCCAGGTTACCATGAATTTCGAAATACTTAACATTTTTCTTTGCATTCTGAACATCAACTGCTACTTGGATCCTTGCACCTTGACAATGGCAGATGTTGGAAATGTGGGTTTTAAGTGATACAGTAACTAAGCTGGATTCTGCATTGGTAACAAATAAATCACCCTGCATAACAAATTGAAACAGCTCCTTTGTACAATCCACCAGTTCAGAGATGATTTTATACAGAATTTTACATTTCCTAATGTGTACTGGTATTTACTGCATCCTAATAAAAAGCAGTCTCCCACATAGCACTTGCCTCTCATAGCATCCAGAGTCATAAATGCTTGGATCTTTATGGTGCATATTGGATGGATACTTGCAAAGTGACGTCCATACCTCCAAAAGCTTGTAATATAAAAAAAAAAAAAAGCTGTGAAGTGTTGGAAGGGAAAAACTGTAGTTTGAATATATTCAGTTTGAAACAGCAGGTTAGGTAGAAAGAAGATTGGTTTTTAGGAGCTCATGGGTCCTGTTCATGTCTGTGCTTTATTCTTGCTGCAAATTTTGGCAGATAAAGTTCTGAAGGCTTCCTTTGCACTAACAAGTTTTAAAACTGTTGCCAAGTTGCATAGAAGTCATTAATCCTTGTTTACCATCAGGGTTAATGCTCAGAAGGAGCTTGATTATTTAGAGAAAAGTATTGAAAAAATCCACCCTTGCAGAAAAATGAAGTTAATTTTTATAACAAAAGAAACTAACTTGATGACTTAGTCTGTCCTGGCCTCTCTAGGCCAACTAGAAACTAATTAAAACATAATTGTGGTTTTCTCCTGCTGTTGTCCCCATCCGTGTGTAGTGGTTTATAAAATACTGTAAAAATTAGTGAGATGGCAATAACATAAATATATTTGCTGTTTTGCAAATAATAAATATTATAAAATTAATAAATAATTATTAACAGTTTTAAGCAAGTTTTTAATCTGTGCATTTGCAGAAGACTGTAATGAAATATAATGACTTTATATTCAGACTTGAAAATTATTGATGTTCACTCTAAAAGGAGTAAGAATCTTATGTTGAAACAGTTACTCAAGGGATTTTTAATTGTCATTTGAAGACCTTTTAAATCCAATTTTAAAATTCAGATCCTTTTAGAATACAGTAACACAGGCAGAATGTAAAATGACTAATAATGGTTGTTGTTCAGTGTATGATCTTTGTTCATCCTTAAAAGGAGATCTCTGTTTTATTATTTGATTTCCAAACCACTGCACCATATTCTTATGTGAAACTCTTTCTGCTGATGCTTTTTGGGGAATCTTTTTCATTGCTAAGCCAACTGAACATAGTCAAATTATAGCTCCTCCTGTAAGGCTCTTTTGTAGCCTTTTTCTATTACTTAATGCTAAACATTGCTAGAAAAAATCATTTTGACAGTGCATCTGAGGTTTGGGGCAGGAGGGTTTTTCTCCCCAACTCAAACCCTTTTCTTTACGGTAATTGAGTGACAAACGGGAAGGGACCCCAGAATGGCCTTGAAAATTCACTTTAGAGGGACCTTATACTGTTACTGTGGTGTTGTCTTTGATGAGGAAGAGCATGGTGACCGAGACATGCAAACACAAAGCAAACTTGTCAGAATATACAATTATCAGTTCCTGCATGTTCAGTAGATACAGAGGGCCTGTGATCGTCGCAAAGGATGAAGAAGAATGGATTATCAGTGTTTTCTGTACTTGCAAACCATAGGCTTGTTTTGGAGGTGCCTCTTTTTCTTTTCCCAGTCTTCTTCTTTGCCTTTCATCAGAGTGCCATGATGTGCAAAGATGCCTTGATTAGAGTAGAATATCTGTTTCTTTGTGCTAGGTCTCTGCATGAATCCAAGTTACTTGGACTCAGGAAGACTTGGGAATTGGCAGATAGGGCATCAGATGGTGCTGATTTTATTTTTTTTATATACCAGTTATGTTTTACATCACTGATTTCATACTGGCAGAATTAATTTTTGGTGGTCCTAAGACAGCGGTGGGTGTGTACAGTGATGTAGATATGTTGCAGGTGTCAGTAATGAATGATTTACAAATTCTGTAGTGTTTTGGGGAGCACAGTTCTCTTTCCTGCTGGAACAGTGTTCTTGTCTGGTAGATCAGTTTGCTGCAATGGAAGCTGCATTAGATATTACTAATTTTATGGGTTACAGTCAGTTGTGGAATGCTGTAGGGCAGTTCTAACACAAAGCTGATGTGAGTGGCTGTGTTTGGGAGGCTTGTGCATTGTCCAAACTTTGCAAAAGCAAATGGTGTCCTAAGGTCTTCATAGTGATGCTGGGCAGGATGTCTGATGAAGGATGGAAGGATTGGAGAGAAGGACCTTGCTAGGCTTTGTCTTACCCAGCATGTCAGCAGAGCTCTGACACCTTGGTTTTGTCCACCCCTGTGGTTCCCAGATGTGCTACATGCCCCAGAACCATTGATGGGTGAGGCTGTACGTACACATGCTGTACCTCTCCAAACCCCTGGTGTCACCTTCTGTCTGCAACCACTGTCCCACAGTGGATCCTGCAAACATGACAGACATAACCTTCTGCTGTTCATACTTTTTGCCACTAAATGCATGTTTCTTTACTCTGGACATTGGAACAGGTTGCCCAGAGAAGCTGTGGATGCCCCATCCCTGGCAGTGTTCAAGGCCAGGCTGGATGGGGCTTTGAGCAGCCTGGTCTAATGGAAGGTGTATGAGTACTTAGCTAGCATCAGAAAGCAGCATATCTTGTTATCATGGGTGACTTTCCCTTTTGGAGGGCACAGCTGGTCTGGCCTGGTATACCTGCCTTATGTGACCCCAAATGCTATTAATTAGTAGTTTTGAAGTATTGCACAGCTATGAGTTATCTCACCAAAAACTTGGAGTATTTAATTGAATGAGTAGGGAGAAGTGAGTACGTGACAGTTCTGCTTGCTGGCTGACACTGTTCCCTGAAGCTATAAAATAGCTACAAGTCTTACAGCATTATTTTAACTCCCTGGGAGGTTTACCTTGCCATTTAGCAGTTGAAACAATGCAGCCATGGAGAACTTCAAAGTGACTTTGCTTCCACAGCAGTGAGATCCAGGCAGAGCAGGTTCCTTCTTGTAAACACTTGCTTTTCATGGCTCAAATTCTTTGTTTTTTTTAAAAGCACCTTCATTAAGAATCCCCTACTAATAATGTGTCCAGGATTTTGACAGTGCGTATGATCCTCCTGGTTTGTGCTGTGGGGAAGCTAAACTTATCTTTCCACATTCTTAGAAAGTTGGATAGGATGGATTGAATTGTTTTTCTGATCAGTAAAGATCTTATATCAGTCTTCCAATGCGTAAGGGGGCCTTCCATGGAATATGGAGAGAGACTTATGACATGAGCATGCCATGACAGGACAAGGGAGAATGGCTTTAAACTGAGAGAGGGGAGACTTAGATGAGATATTGGGAAGAAATTTTCCCTGTGAGGGTGGTGAAGCCCTGGCATACAGAGAAGCTGTGGCTGGCCCATCCCTGGCAGTGTTCAAGGCTAGGTTGGGCACGGCTTGGAGCAACCTGGTCTAGTGGAAGGTGTCCCTGCCCATGACAGGGGGTTGGGACTAAATGAGCTTGAAGGTGTCTGCTGAACTATTCTGTGATTATTTTTTTAATGTCTCTATGTTTTAGACCTTATTCTAGGCCTTGCAGACACAACCAGCAATGTATATATGTTTATCTCATGAATCACTGCTTCAAAAAGGTTTGTTCTCTTTTATCAGTTTTTAATCAGCAGTGGTTGAGGATCTGATGCAGATAGAAATCTTATTTATCATTGAAGACTGCTTATAGCAGTGAAGAGTTTACTGCTGGTAACTACTGTAGTATCAGCAACCAAGTGATGCTGGTTTAACATTGCTAACTTGAACTGCAGACCCTGCAGGCTGAAAGGTAAGTGGGAGGCAACCGAGTTATTTGAAATGACAAGGTTATTTTCTCACAGTCTAAATGATTCTATTCTACCTTATCCCACTTGTTTGCCGATACTGTCTGCTGGCACTAGAGACTGTTTTGATACCATGGAGATTTTGTCTGAGGCTGATTGCTGCTTTCACTTGGGGCTCCCTATTTAAGTGGAGCTTTAGTGTTGCAGTTTCCTTGACAGAAATGTGAAGTGTGGATTGATAGACTAATGCTGTCTATTTAGCTAAAACAAAAAAATCTTGGTTTCTACTCTTTGGTATTTGAAAGTTAAGGGGATTTGGTTTCTATTGCAGTATTCATTCTGTAAAAATGAGATAATTTTCTGTGCTGTAGCCTTGCGTACGTGAGCTTTGCTATGGCATTTTCCATTCTATGGTTTTATAAGAATAATTCAGTATTTCCTAGGTTTAACTTATCAGTATTTCCTGGGTTTAGCTTAAACCATAGCACCATAAAATATTTGTTCCTGTGATATAAAGCAGGTAGTCTTTGAACAGGTAGTCTTTGAACAGGTAGTCTTTGGCACATAGTTTTAAGTCAGTAGTATGAAATGGCTTTAGCTGCTTATCCTTTGCTTCAATTCCAATAAGCAAATCAAAACCTCTCCAATGGAAAGGTTTGGAAATGGAAGTCATAGGACTTCCATTTAAATGCCATAGCAAAGCTCACGTACGCAAGGCTACAGCACAGAAAATTATCTCATTTTTACAGAATGAATACTGCAATAGAAACCAAATCCCCTTAACTTTCAAATACCAAAGAGTAGAAACCCAGATTTTTTTGTTTTAGCTAAATAGACAGCATTATATCATAGGACTGATTATAAGATGTGGTATTTGAGTGTAAGATACATGCTACAAACAGATATTTGTCTCATTCCTGAACTTAGTTTTGCTCAAATATGTCTTCACACCGTAAGCTTTACAGACTGAAAGATCATAAATGTGAAGTTCTTCACATGCTGGTGCTAACACATGACTTATGTATGATAGGAAGTGCTGTCATCATCTTGGAAACTTGCACTGTGAGAAGGGAAGGATATGACAATGGCTAAGTGTATGAAAGCCTAAAACTAGAGAAATATAAATTAGAAGTTAGTGTATGATTTTTAACTGCAAAGGTTATGAAATATTAGAGCAAACTATGACAGGTAGCAATGGGCTCTTGTTTGCAATAAGAATGTTTTTCAAAAGGAGCTGCCATGGCCAAACACAAGTTGATGGGTGAAATTTTGCAGCTGGTACTACAGGGTCAGGTTAGCTATTGAACCTGACCTGCTTCGATATCTCTGAATATAGAGGACATAGAAGTATGGTGCATGGTCATAGAACAGATATAAAATTGTGATGACCAAGGACAGGTAGGACAGGGCTTTGAGCAGCCTGATCTAGCAGAAGGTGACCATGCAAGGCTTGGAACTAGATGATCTTTAAGGTCCCTTCCAATCCAAACCAGTCTGTGATGCTATGATGTATCGAATTTATTCAGTTTTAATATGCTCCAAGTTGTCTGCAGTTGCATTTAAACGGGACTTTACATGGGCCATGTGACACTCTCTGCTAACGTCCCTGAAGTCACTGTTTGTCTATATTCAATTCAAAAAGCTGTTTATGTTGGTATGAACAACTCTGTGGACAAACCTCATTTAATTTTGGTGACTGAAAGGAAGGCTTCATGTGGGAAAAGGCAGGGCAATACATTACTATGAGGTCTTAAGTGCAATCTCCCTCCCCTTGCCTTCTTTCTAAAGCCCTTAGATGCTGGACAAAATGAGTTGTGTTGTGAAATTCTCTTCCTTAGGTTGGCATGACAGGCAATAAAGCATGTAGTGGGAGTGGGGGACAAAGAAGGCTCTGAGCTCTGCCTTTGCTGCCAGCACAGGCAGCCTTGGTTAAGTTACTGTTCCTCTTTATCATATCTGTACAGTAGGAACAATTAAAGAGGCTTCAAGAGACTCTCAATGCTTTTCTGTTATTTAAAAAGAAAAAAAAAAAAAAAAAAGAAAAGCTTCACATTTAAGTGTTTGGATCATCATTGATTTTGTTGATTGTACAAGAAACAGCATTAATGCCCCTGAATCAGGTGACAGACGTGCTCAGAAACCCCAACACTGCCTGATCTAAGGTTTATGAAATTTTAATGTAGATTTTTTTTATCATATCCATATGCTATGATAGTTCAACAGGATGTGTTTAAGAACATAAAACAAATAAGCTCACTGGGCTTGAAAGACTGCTTCATTGCATATTGCTCATTGATAAATATGATCTCTAGGCTTATTTGTTTTTAATGAAGTTTTACTTTGCATCTAGTATGGGAATGGTTATATGCATACTTAGAATCATAGAATAGTTAGGGTTGGAAAGGACCTTAAGATCATCTAGTTCCAACCCCCCTGCCATGGGCAGGGACACCTCACACTAATCCATGCCACCCAAGGATCTGTCCAAACTGGCCTTGAACACTGCCAGTGGTGGAGCATTCACAACTTCCCTGGGCAACCCATTCCAGTGCCTCACCACCTTTACAGTAGAGAATTTCTTCCTTATATCCAATCTAAACTTCCCCTGTTTAAGTTTGAACCTGTTACCACTTGTCTCATCACTGTAGTCCCTGATGAGTAGTCCATCCCCAGCATGCCTATAGTCCCCCTTCAGATACTGGAAGGCTGCTATGAGGTCTCCACTCAGCCTTCTCTTCTCCAGGCTGAGCAAGTTGTCCATAATTTTCTTTCTAATGAGCTATGAAGGGCTATATATTGGTGTTCTAAGTGCTGGAGCACCTCTGCTATGAAGGCAGGCTGAGAAAGCTGGGCTTGTTCAGCCCGGAGAAGAGAAGGCTCCAGGGGGACCTTAGAGCAGCTTCTAGTGCCTAAAGGAGCCAAAAAGGAACATGGCGAGGGGGGTTTGACAAGAGCCTGTAAGGATAGGACAAGGGGGAATGGCTTTAAACTGACAGTGGGGATATTTAGATGAGATATGAGGCATTCCCTGTGAGGGTGATGAAGCACTGACACAGGTTACCCAGAGAAGCTGTGGCTGTCCCTCCCCTGGCAGTGCTCAAGGCCAGGTTGGACGGGGCTTGGAGCAACCTACTTTGGTGGAAGGTGTCTCTGCCTGTCACAATAGGGTTGGGACTGGATGATCTTTAAGGTCCTTCCCAGCCAAAACCATTCTGTGATTCTATGGTGTTTGAAAGGTTTTAGTATTGAATCTTCTGAGCACTCATAAGTCATTTGAAAAAATATGTTTAGCAGTTGAACTTAAAAACTATTCCATTGGGGAAGAATAAATTACTTGGGGAGGATATTAAGAGCTTTTTTTTTTTTTTTTCTGTTAATCTCTATTGGGTTTGCTCAGTGATTTTTTAAGGCAGGTTATGTCAGTTGCCTGATTTGTGAAAGGAGCATTGGACTCGACACAAGCTGGATCTTTGAATGGCTAACAAAAGAGCTTGAGAGTTTTAAAATCTCTTTTGGTATCTGAATCCTACTTGAAACTGTATGGCAGCTAAATAAACCAAATATTAGATATTCCTCAAGTTTATAATGTGGGGGATTGCAGCATTGGCAGCCTTTCAAGCAGTCTCTTACAATACAGCTTTATGCCTGTAACATACTTTCTCTTCCTCTCTTTTTGCAAGTCATGTTTTAAACAGATTTCTTTCCCTTTCAACTCTGGAAGGCAAATGTAATGTTTCAAATACTGTGTTGTACTTGGAGAGGCTAGATTTTCCTCTCATTCTGTAGAACAATAAATGGGAACTTGCATGTTTGGAATTGCTTCCTCTGGGAGCATTCAGTCATTAAATTGCTGATGGGAAAATCAAAGTTCAAGGGGAAAAAATAGAGGTGTAAGGAGGGAGATAGAAGCAAGGGAGGGTCTCTTCAGGTGCTTGCTTTTAACACGGAGCCAAGCACAAACTGTGTTTTGAAGCCCTTGCGTGTTGGCCAAGTGTCAGTCTGAATTCCTTCCAGCTCTGACGCTTGACAGTTTCAATAGCCTGTCTCCTTTTGCTATCTCAGTTCTATCCAAAACTGTACGGCACTATGTGCCTGGACAGTCTGATCACAGAGAAGGTGAAGCTGCATTCCTACGGGCTGCTCCAGTCCTGCCTAAATGCTGATTTATTATTGTCTGTTGGGGGTAGTGGGAGAGAACTTCACCCTCAGCCTTTTGATTTATAATTGTACCACTTATATAAAGTGCTTTATTTCCTGGTCACTGTAACCAGCACAATCACAGTAGTGCATTTCTGTCCGCCTCTCAATTCAACACTGCAATGACTAGAGCCAGTGAAGGTTGCCAGCAAGGATAAATACCCTCTGCTCATTCTACTTGTGTTTCAGCTGCAGTAACTCATGGTGGTAGTGCAAATACTGCAAGTCAGGACAGCAGACTCCACTTTGCACTGCTGGTAAGCAAGGCATGGTAAGAAGCTTAGAATCACAAGATGGTTTGGGTTGGAAGGGACCTTAAACACCATTGAGTGCCAACACCACTGCCGTGGGCAGGGACACCTTCCACTAGACCAGGTTGCTCTGAGCCCTGTCCAACTTGGCCTTGAACACTGCCAGGGATGGGGCAGCCACAGCTTCTCTGGGCACCCTGAGGCTTCAGCACCCTCACAAGGAACAACTTCCTAATACCTAATCTAAAAAGTGGGTGTGACGTCTTAGCAGTGATGCTTGATCTTTAAGCACCCTTTATCCATCTTCTGCTTAAAATAACACCTTAAATGTATTTATTTTTATGGGACCTAGTTATGAAATTGTAAAATACATGTTCCAAGAGCATGTACAATTCTAACATGCTAATAGCTGCTGCTGCAGTGTCTGTAGAGATTAATTTTATGTCTGTGTCCTGTTTTTTGGAGCATCAAAATGCCTGAATTGAAAATCCAGCTTATCTTCTGGTTTTGTGGTTATGCTTGGACAGACTTATTCAATCAACTGCATGAATGAGCACTTGGAGATTTCATAAGACAGAGTGGCCAAATTATGGTAATTAGGCATCTTGTCTATTTTGTTATTCTGGCTGCAGAACATTAACAAGGTTAAAGGAGTACTGTCAAGTTGATGAAGGTAAAAAATTGGCTTACCAAAAAGCTGTCGTTCTGCTCTGTATATCTGAGTGCTTTGAGTTTTAGAATGTTCTTTCTGCATATGTTTAGTTTCATGACTGCCATTCATGTAAAGGCAGGCAGAATGGTGCAAGTGTGTGGTATGGAAGACACATGAGGTTATTGCTTCTTGGAGTTTGTCTCTTTTAAATGCTGTCAAATAACTTGGCAATCTCTAAAGTTCATTTTATACAGTGGGTCACCTGTAATGGTTCTAGAAATGCATCCTCCTCCATTCTGCTGGGTATGGCATCTGTACATCTAATATTTCAAGAAACTGAATGCAATAAAGAAATAGATAATGTTTTTAGAGTAGTGCTGCTTGTGAATGCCATTGTCTTCTACATATGCTCTGTTAAATATGTGTGTGCAACTGTCATAAGACCAGTTTTCTGGTCTTACTGTGTTTACATGGCTTAGAATGCAATGCTCATAATTAGAGGTGCTTCAAAGCAGACTCCCTCAAACCAGCCAAACAACAATAAAACACCACAAAAAAAAAAAATCCCCAACCAACCAAACCAATCCCCAAATAAACAAAAAACCCAACCCACCACCCCCACCACCCCCTGAAAAACCAGCTGAATAACACCAAAATTAGGTAAATTACCTTGTGTGTTAAAATTGAGCCAGTGTTCAGAAAGAACTTTCAGCTGAGGAAAAGCCAGTGTGCTGAAGCCTGGTGTCTGAGGAGCTCACTCAGCTGTAACATGTGATCTGATCTTTACATGAATATCCCTTTGCTTCTGTTTCCTCTTATGTGTGTTGTCAGCTGTTATATTTAATTCTTATGATGTCCATCAGCTTTTTTCTGAAAGTCAGAGATTGATCTCACATTAAGTGGTTTTTATCGAAGTAAACTATTAAGTGTTTTCCCTTTGCAAAAAAATGATGTGAGAGACAGATGACTTCTACCCACCACTTTCAGGGCTGTGTTTTGGGGAAAACAACTGTTAAACTGCTTCTTTTGCTACACAGGCTTTAGCCTAGAGCAGCTGACCTTGAATATCTCCCAACCTGCCTGCAAACTGACAGCTTTTGCTTTCTTGCTTTCTGTCAGCAGGAGGAGGAGGATAGCTTAGCACATCCAGAACACTTGTTTCAGTGCTGTTTTAGAACTGACTGTGGGAGGTGGGCATTGGTGTCAGGCACTGTTCCTAAAGGTCTTCAGAAGAAATGAAGACTGCTGCCTGTAAATACAAATTTGTTCTGTCAGGGCTCACAGGTCCATTATATAATTAATGTTGTTTTAGCAAGTGTATGTCTGAAGACTGAAAATCATTTGTAGATGGCGTAACAATTGAGTAACTTTACTTCTTTTTCACTACAGCTTCAACCATTGCTGCTATGGCTGGTGAGGTAAAATTGCCAGCAAGAGCAGAGAATCTGTTAAAGAAAAGTATATGCAGGACTGTTCGAAGTGATTGTACCATGATGGCTGCATGTCTCCTGAATCTTAGCCCTTTGCTCCAGATAAGACAGACAGTGTGTCAACTCTCAGAGAGAATTTTGACTGTTGATTCTTTCCTCCCACATTGTTCAGATGGAAAATACTAGCTCCATGTGTGGCTCTTCCCTTGTGCTACATATTTTCAGTTTGTCTCTTTAAATATATACTAACTGTTGGTATATAGCAAACTTATTTGTAAAGCAATCAGGTTCAGGATTCCTTTTTCCCCTTCTATTACTGCTTTTATGAATATGTGATAATTTATAGTGGTGGGCAAAGTGTGATCTCTGTGGAACAGCTAACCCACAAGTACACTGTAGACTATTTTTAACAAGACTACTGGCACATTTTCATGCAATAACTTTTCCTCCTTTCATATAGCCCTCCTTCCTGTTTCCACTACAAGCCCCCACCAAAACAGGTCAGACATTAAAGCTAATATTTTCTTGAGCAACTTATATGTATGAGGGTTTTGTTTTGTTTTGTAAGGAAGTAATGTGCCGCTGAGTTCGTACATCTGCGCTGTTTGGGGCAGTTATAGTCAGAAAAATGTCTGCATGGAAAAGATGACAGTTGAGTTTAACTGGTGTACGTGGTCTAACTGTAAAGCTTTGCAGCTGCCACCCATTTGAGTTTGTGCCATGTAATGTGGAAGCTTGAATGTCATCCCATACTTCACTGGAAAGGGATGTAATATTTTAATTACAACTTCATGGTTTATTATTACACAGTATTTTATTATATGGTAACAATACAGTTGGGAAGGAGACCAGCTGACTCTTAAATCCCACGCTGAGTTATGTTGGGTTGTTGTTTTTTTCAGTGGGATTGCAAATCTGTTGTGTGACTTCGAGTGGATGATGCAGTAATCACAGAATCCAGGAGTGACATTTTAGGAGTACATTTGGTTAATGGTTCTTGTTTTGTCATCCTACATGAAGTGTGTTAAGGATTAGATGTATAGCCTTAAACTAGCAAAAAAATTGTATTTGGTTTTCAGCTTCTCAAGTAGGCCTGGTGTCTTTTGGATTTAGAGAAACGCAGTATGGGTGATACAAGGGAGTGGCTTCGAACTGTTTGAGAGTCAGTCCCGTTCATATGTTAAAATTCCAGTATCTTCCTGTTCCTCAACATAGATATTCATAACTGCTTTTTGTAATTCATAGAATTATGGAATCACAGAATGGTTTTGGTTGGAAGGGACCTTAAAGCTTGTTCAGTTCCAGACCCCTGCCATGTGCAAGGACACCTTCCACTAGACCAGGCTGCTCTGAGCTCTGTCCAGCCTGGCCTTGAACACTGCCAGGGATGGGGCAGCCACAGCTTCTCTGGGCAGTCTGTGCCAGTGCATCACCACCTTCACAGGGAAGAGCTTCTGCCTAAGGTCTCATCTAAATTTCCCCTCTGTCAGTTTAAAAACATTCCACCTGTTCCTATATTTTCCTGCCCTTGTCCTAAGTCCCTCTTCAGCTTTCTTGTCAGGCCATTTACACACTGGAAGCTGCTCTAAGGCCTTCCCGGAGTCTACTCTAGGATGAACTGCAGGTATTGTTCAGCACCTTTCTAATCTCTGAATTTGATTCAGCATTAGCAAAAATAATGCATTTCTTGGTGATGTGTATGTTTAAAATAATTGAAAGGGATTCTCTTGATGCATGTAGAAACATCTGCTTTTATTATTGTTTAAAGGGGTATTGCTGCATGCAGTACTAAATAATGATTGTGTCGTATAAACTGCTTTTGCATATGCTGTCCCATATGGATCACAGTCACACAGGCAGCAAGTTACATCTAAAAGCGAGACATTTCGGTTAGAAGAGACAACCAGCAGGCAATCTGGAAGTTCAAAGTTAGAATTCAGCAGAAACCGTCATTTGGCTCCTTTCAGTACACATGGAAGACTGACATCTCATTACTGTTTATGAATACCAGCAACTAGCTGTGTAGCCTACACTTGCAGACTTAAAATAGCTTCTTTGCAATGCAAACTTGGCATTGGGAGTTTACGTGATGCCACCTTTGTGTTGTGGTTTTTTTTTTTTTTTTCAGAATGAATGACTATTTAACTGTGTATGTGAGCTATCATGCTATCACTGAAATAATTACTGAGACCACAGAATATACAACACTTTCCACATGGGATGTACCATGCTTTGTCTCCCAAATAGATTACCGGAAAAGGGAAAGAGAGGTTTAAGTGAAACCAGCTGCTAGCAAGAGGCTGGTGCTGGTGACTACTGTAGAACAAAAGAGCAGTGTGAGGAGGTAAACAGGTCAGATTTTAGGTTGGAGATGACTTTATCTTTTTCTTGGTTTAAGCTTTCATACTTCCAGAATTTCAACTTCTTCAGAGAGTATTGTGCTCATAATGTAACAGAACCCGTATCAGGCATAGGCTGCATCCATGTATGCTTCACAAAGAAATTACATAGTATTTGTTTAAAATGTTGTCTTTTAGTGATGGTAGAATTATTTTAAGAAGGATGTGTATTTAGGTGAAGAATTCAGAAGTAGGAGCCAGAAATTTCATTAGACTACAATGAGGAAATGTGACTGCTTTTCTGGATCATTTAGGGGTTTTCCTTCTTCATAACACTTTGTGGCAGGATTGACCGGTGATACAGAAACTTTTGCTTTACCCCTGTACCACCCAGACACAAGCTTTTCTCATGATCAGTGATGAGAATGGAGTTATTTCTACATTTTCTGCAATGCCTAAGTACGCATTTTATATTAATCATTGCCAGCAGTGGGAACTCAGGTCTCACTTTCTGGGTAATTGATAGTTTAGTTCATTAGGACTTTCTAAACAATCAGCTTATTATGGCAGAGTTTACAGAAAAGCCAAATGACTGTTGTCACCATCCAGGAGGGACATCGTAGATGCTTTAGTCCAGAAAAAGGTTCCAAGCTTTGAATTCACAACTAGCATAGGATCTGACCTGCAGTTGTTACACATTTAGTCATGGTGGCTCGCTCATATGTGGCCCCTGGTGTAGAGATTTTGGTTAGCCAGCTCTGGTTCCCTGCTCTATGTTTTATTTTCCTTATTTTGAGGTCTTTTGCATTGTATAAATGAGTGAGTAGGTACTTAAATAGCTGCATAGCTGCATTCTTGCAACACAGGACATTTGAACATACAATGAACCTCTAATTGGCCTGAACTGCATGTAGCACTCAGAACATCGTGAAAAGGACTTTTTTGTTATATATCTACAATCATAAACAGTTTTTGCTCCAGGAACAGTTTGTGAAAGGATTTAAGGCTCCTTTTGGGGTTGCCTTTTGGGTTGTTTGGGGTTTTCTTTGAGGAAGAGGTGTTGAAAGGGATTTCAAAAGAAAAGGCGTGCTGGGGAGATAAACAGCTCTGTGTTTAAGAACAGTTCAGGAAGTGAATAGATGGCATTGCTTGGGGATGCTCTTAGAAGTAATTAGTGATAAGAGTGAGGAAGGAGAAAATCTGTTTGGCAGCTGCTGCACATTTAGCAGTGCCTCTGACCTTGGCCTGTAGGTGCTTCAAAGCTGCTGGGAGAAGACTTGCTGCCAGTGCTGCTGGATTTACCTGAATTCTCTTTGAAAGACTTAGTGAAATCTGCTGAAAATCTGTGGGGCATCACTTCTCATCTAAAAGCCCTGCATCCCTTATTCAGGTATTGTGTAGTATATGTGGTATAAAGTTAGTGACAGACTGAAGGACTCATGTTTGCAACTTTTAGGTGCCTAATAAAAGTACTAGGAATGGTCTCCTGTCAGTCTGCTGTAGGGTGGGAATTATATCCTCCATACAAACACGTCTTTACCCTGCCATGGGATAACATAAGAGCTGGCAAGAATGCACAAGTCATTGGCCAGTGTCCAGAGCCCAGGAGACTGGTTGGCAGGGAAATACATGACAGGATTTAGTCTGACACAATTTATTTGGATAAAAAGGATAAGTGATGGTGCACAGTGCATGTTTCACCTTGCTAAATACCTGAGTTCTCTTGCCAGAGCTGTGAAATGATAACTTAATCCTTGATTGCTTGCAGCGCTGCAGGCCATAGTCTCTGGAAGAATGTTTTGTCAGCCAAAAATTACGCATAGCTTTACCATCCCCAGTTGCAATGCCTATTCCAGCTAGCCAGCTTTGGAATTAGTTTGTGGTCAGATACTTTTACACTATCTACATTGTGGCTTCTGCAGTTGGTACTACCAGTCATAGTTCTTGGCTATTGCCTGTTACTGATGCTTATTTTTTCCCAGCATAAATAAATCACAAAGAGTAATATACAAGCACTAAAGCAGCTGCTAGATTGAGTTTTGGAGGTGATGGTGTTGGTAGAAGTGTTTAAGGAATTTTTTTGTACACAAGAAAAAATAAAGATCACTGGAACAAGAAGTAGGGAATAAAAGCTTATTCAAAATTTCCTACCCCATTAACTACTTCAAGATTATCTAATTCCCCAAATGAGATCTTTCAGTTGGAACACAATGGGTATGAAAGAACTGCAGTGCTTTGAAATAATTATGTGGTGTGTTGACTGAAGAATAGTTCACAAAATATTTCCTACACTTAAAAATGACCATAGTGATTTGCTGAGGTGGGAAGGAGAAGAATAGACCAAGCAGATGTGTAAATTCATCATGTGGACAAAAGATGAATTTAGGAAATTTAGGGGCACAGAGGAATGTTGCATGAATCAGTAGCACTTATTTAGGAAGAAATTGTTGATCTTTACCCCAAATACTGAAGAAACTGATATTTTTCAGAGAGCAAGAAATGGAAGTGCCAGATATGGAAGCAATACTTTAACCTTGTAGCCAAGGACTGCTGCACCTTCAGGTTTCTGTCTTGTAGCTGTACATTCAGCTGCACCTTGGCTTCACTGCATGCACTGAATAGCTTTCTTTCATTTTCACTCTAGAGATGTTTGGGGTTTTTTGGTTTAATTTGAGGTTTTTATTTGTCTTCAGAACATGTTCTTTATGCATTGCTTTCATGCAATTCTAGTTTTAAGCAAATTTAATTCTGCCTAGAGCACTATGACATTTTTTTAGCAGTCTGTAGCCGTTAGTAGGGCACATACAGGGCATTGGGTATGAGCTGTCATGGTGAAGGCTTTGCTATAATTTTCATAATCTGCTGTATTTTCCCTTTGCTTCTGAGCAAACAGGTCAATTATAGCTTATTTACCATCCTTGTGCTGGGAAAAGAAGAGCTGATTTGAATATACAGTGTGTATAAGGATTTCTTTCTAGGTCAGACAGAAGAGCAGCTTGGTGCAAAAACGCTACCCTGAAAAGCAGTAGTCAGAGGGGCTATGGAAGGATCTAGGCTGCTTTTCTTGGTGGTTATTTGTAGTCTTAGTTTCTCTGAGGCAAATATTTTACTTATTTCCTCATGTGAAGTACTCTAGTAGTAAGATTTCAGTCCTGAAAGATCATTATAGTTTGGGAAAATGACAACAGACAGTAACTCCTGCTTTTGGTAGTGAGGAAATGAGTAGGTGGGGAAAGCAATCCCTTCTTAACATCATTCATGGCAGAACTGTAATCTTGCATCTGTTGAGCTGTTTGAGTGAGTTTGCATAAATAGAATGCTAGACTTGAAATCTTCCTGAAGAAAATGTAGCATATTGGCGCATGCCAAAATGCTTCAAATTTCTGTTGGCATTCAGCATATGGGAAATGTCAAAGCAGATATTGGTATCATATTTAGGTTGGAAAAGACCCTTGAGATGAAGTCCAACCGTTAACCCAGCACTGCCAAACCCACCACTAAATCATGTCCTGAAGGACTACGTTTACACATCTTTTGAATGCCTCCAGTGATGGTGACAGGGATATTGACTGCTGCCTGCTTTCATACCTTCATGTTATCTGTTGAGTTTGAAAAAATGGGTTGGAGGAATACAGACAGTATTGAAAGACGTGACTGAGGAGAGAAGTTATGTAGTCTGTGTTCATGGGAAGAGTGAAAGACATATGACGAGCTTTCCTTTTTTTGAGAGGTCAAACACTAATTTGGCTATAGCTGAACATTTGAGACTTCTAATGTATGTAAAGAGTTTTCTGCTGTGCTCTTTTTGAGATGCCAGCGTCTTGACAAACTGCTGTGCTTGGATTCCTTCTTTACTCAAGTGGTTCAGATGTGTTGTGCTCTTCTTTTACCTCACAGGCTCCTTGGATGTCAATGGGAGGTTTGAGTTGAGAGTACATACATATTGTGCAACAATCTCTGGCTTATCTCTGTGATTGTGAAACGTGTGCTGAAGTAAAGAGGAAATCCAGGCAGTTACTGAACCACGAAGGCAAGATAAATAACTTCTATGCTGATGACCCACCCTTCTTCCCTACAGCTATCTTCTCCCTCCTCCCTATACATGGTTAGGTCAACATCATTAGTGATTTCAAGTGTGCGTATGTGTAGTTTTAAATACTGCTTGAGTCCTAATTTGGAGGTGGATCCAAAACAGTTCATGAATTGACTTACCACATGGAAAGGGTAGTTTGATTTGTTACTTAGACCAAGCTGGAAGGTTTCTCCTGAATTGCAGTCTCTGTGATTATCTAACATAAATTGCATGGGCAGTCATGACAGAAATGACTAAGTTCTTTGTGGATGTGGACCCTACAGAAGGAAGTGTATAGTGGCGGGTGTTACACTATAGAGCTTCTTCATCGCCTAAGGAAATCAGTGGAAGGGAAATAGCAAGTATGCATTTAGTTAAAATTAAAAATAATCTCTGTTAAAAAATTAAGCATAGGAAAGGCACCTCTTCTACACATTGTGTTTAGAGGGAGTTAGTATCTGAAATAGACATTCCCAAAATTTTCTGAAAGTTCTTGGTGAATCATTTGTTTCCCTGAGTTGAAGAGTTCTTGCAGTAATTTGTGTAACTTGCAGTGATTGCCTGCTTCGTATGAAGGTGAAAAGCTTGAGGGCTACTCTGGAGGCTTGGAGCCCCCATGGCTTCAGATCCGTGCCTACTCCTGCAAATGCTGTTGGTCATGGACTCTTCTCTTTTTCTTTTCCTTGTTTGTAGCAGAGAGGTGCTGAAGTATATTGTTTGTTTTTTTTTTTTATCAGAAACTACTGGATGGATGCACACATTTGTGTATAGGTATGTGTGTGTAAACAAAACGGAGTTCCTGGGGAAAAAAACAAACAACTCTTCCAAAGTGGTTTTGGATAATGTATTTGTATTTTCAAGGAAGACAAATGCAGGAAGGTTTAAAGTAGAGGCAATAATGAGTTTATGAATTGGATGATACATCTGGCTGGTCTACAAAGAGAGTATTTAAAATACCCTTTCAGGGATTAAAAAAAAAAATTGTTCTCATTCCTAGGTACTCATAAAGTACTCCTCTCTCCTGCCACCCCTCTTTCCCACCTTTATTTTCGACTTCTAGCTGCCAGTAGACTGCCCTTAAAAATGTCTCTGGATGTCAGCATGTTTTTCTTTGTGAAGTGAAGGAGTGTTGACAGTTCCCAATCCTGTGCAGGGAAGTGCCTGGGGAGTTTGTCTGGTGCAGTATTGGTGGAGGAGATACTGGCACTGGTTTGGCTTATTCCCAACTTCTGCTCTTTTGCTGAGTCTGTAGGAAAAAACATGTTGCAAGGAGTTGCAGTGAGCCTTGAGATCACTTTCAAGTGAGAAGAGTGAGACAATCTTTCCAAAATACTGCTCTAGACTGCTTTAATGGACTGAAAACAGACAGGAAAAGTTGTTTTGAAAGATTTTCCTTTTTCCCCAATAGATCACGTGGCAGGTCCTCTGCCCTGGTAGCTCTGTCATAAATTCACGCACAGAAGTCAAAAACACTTTTCTAGGCAGAAAGCTGCAAAAGTAGGCATGGCTACTTCACATTTGAAAGGCCTCACAAAGGAAAAAATATCTTTATTAAATTTATGATTAAAAAAATCTTTGTGTACGAAATAATTTTCTAATTGTTTTGTGAATGTGCTTTCGGTGTATTTAATCTCAGAGCTGAAGAAGCTGAATTGTTTGTGGTGGCTATCATACTATCCCCTATATCCTATCTGCCACACAAGAAAAAAAAAACCCTGCATTTTTAAATAGGCATTTTAAAACCTTACTATGAAGAAGCTGGAGTTAAGGAGCTCTAAACACAGTTTTATTTTCTGCGTCTTACCTTTGCATTACACCAGTTGCACTGTGTGTTGTGCAGTGAACTGTCAACTTGCTCACAAAAAGAACTAAAAATAAAAATGTTCAGAGTGGCAGCTGTTCTGGAACTGGGGCTTCATAACACAATTTAGGCATTAGTTGCAGTTTAATTCTGTGTATTGACAGAAAATAAAGCTGATAGTGTGTCCTGATTTCAGTTCTAAGTTATTTTTCATCCTAGTAACTGGTGCAGTGCTGTGTTTTGGCTTTAGTCTGGGAATAATGCTGATAATAGTGACGTTTTAGTTGTTGCTAAGTAGCACATACCCTGAATTCAAGACTTCTCAGCCTCTGATGTTCTGCCAGCGAGGAGCGAGCAGAGACAGGACACCTGACCCAAATTATTCCATACCACAGCATGTTATGCCCAGTATATAAACTGGAGGGTATATAAGCTGGAGAGAGGCTCTTGACAAGAGAATGTAGAGGCAGGACAAAGGGGAACGGCTTTAACCTGACAGAGATTCAGATGAGATCTTAGGAGGAAGTTCTTCCCTGTGAGAGTGGTGAGACCCTGGCACAGGTTGCCCATAGAAGCTGTGGCTGCCCCCATCCTGACAGTGTTCAAGGCCAGATTGAACCAGGCTTGAAGCAACCTGGTCTAATAGAAGGTGTCCCTGCCCGTGACAGAGAGTTTGGAATTAGATGGGCTGTGAAGTCTTAAACTAAATGAGTCTGTGATTCTGTGAAAGCAAGTTGTGCAGTTGTCCCAGAGGTAGAACAGCTTTTTTGCCAAATTCTAGGGCTAGGACCATCATGTTTTCATATGGAGGTCTATTGGTCAACTTAATAGGCTGCTGGATTATAAAGGGGCTTTTTTTCCCCTGCCTCCCATCATTATAAAATGATAGCTATATGAGGCTCTCTTAAACAACTGTGAAAAAATTCACAATAGTAATTGAAAGTTTGGCTACTGGCTGTTCACCAACCATTCTCTAGAACACAATAGTATCCTGACATCTAAGTGTTTACAAACAAAAGGATAAAGTTTTACTCCCCTTATCATAACACCAGCTTTATGGGATACATCATGCACCGCTTGAATGTGGTCACGTCTAAGGTTATTATACTGACAATACTGAAAGTTTAGCTCCAAGTAGAAGCATCCCAAACCTACAAAGCTGCTGTTCAGCTGGAGCTTTTGGGGTTTGATTGTGGTTTGTTTCTTCTTTTTCTGAGTGAGCTGGCAAAAATTAGTTTTGTCAGTAGAAACTAAGTAACCACCAACTATGCCTGGAATGCCTTGGAGCACTGGAGGAATTTTCCAAGTAACAGTGATTACTTTTGTTCCTTTTAGGCTTGGAACTGTGTATGCTCTTTCAGATTTTCTTTGACGAATGTAGGGATTTTGTTTTAAAGAGGCTGTTTCTGTTAGCAAAAACACTTTTGCTGAAATAGGGCAGCGTGCTTTTCTCTCGAAGAGATCAGTGTTGTTACAGAAGTAAAATCAAGTCTCCATAAGAATAGCATTAATTGGAGGATACCATGCAGAAACTGGACTCTAGTGGGATTCAGCATTTTAGTACCACTTGATGTATATGTGTTGCATTAGTCATTTGGGTATGGCGAGTAGGTGATACATGATGCAATCATGTGTATCAGAACCTGGCATAGTGATTGTACTGCTTTTATCTGCAACATATTAGTAATAAAATCTCAGAATCACAGAATGGTTGTGGCTGGAAGGGACCTCTGGAGGTCATCTGCCATTTGTCCTTTAGGTGCTGTGCTGGACTTTCTTTCCTTTGACTCAATACTGTGACCATATCCGGAGGTGCTTGTCCTTTAGTGTGCAGTGAGCAAGAGTGAAGGTAAAGTTGCAACAGGGCATTTTTCTTCCAAATTTGCTTGAAAGTGTAGAGCAGGCGGCATGGCTCATATTTTCACAGAATGTTTTGGAATGGAAGGGATCTTGAAGCTCATCCAGTTCTGACCCCCTGCCATGGGCAGGGATGCCTTCCACTAGACCAGGTTGCTCAAAGCCCCGTCCAACCTGGCCTCCTAGGGATGGGGCAGTCGCTGCTTCTCTGGGCAGCCTGTTCCAGTGTCATACTACCCTCACATGGAAGAACTTGTTTATAATCTCTCATTTGAATTTCTCCTCCGTCAGGTTAAAATCATTCCCCCTTGTCCTATTGCTATTTGCCCTTGCAAAAATATCCCTCTTCAGACTTCTTGTAGTTTTTGAAAGGCCACAATAAGGTCTTCCTGGTGCCTTCTCTTCTCCAGGCTGAACAAGCCCAGCTTTCTCAGCCTGTCTCCACAGCAGAGGTGCTCCAGCCCTTGGAGCCTCTTTATGGCCTCCTCTGGACTCATTTGAACAGCTCCTCATCCCTCTTGTGCTGGGGAAAACAAAGCTGGATGCAGAACTCTAGATGGTGTCTATAGCTGTGAGTGTTCTAACAGGGTCTGTGATTTTGGGGTACGAATAGGTTACCTGGTACTAGATTTAAGAAGTGTCAGAAACAGTGGTTTGGACTATGTCTGTACAAACTTTAAAAAAAAAATAAACTTACCACAAAGTGGAGTTGTTCCTGCAGCTGAAGGGTACATTGCTATGACACATAATGCCAACTTTTTTAATGTGTGTGAATACAAATTAATTTAAGGTATAATAACTCAGCCAGGAGCATGAATATGCAGTTTTACAGAGCTGGGAGCTGTACATTTCTGCTGTTAAACCCCAAGAAGTTTTTGCCCATCAATATGTTATTCTAGTTTTAGCTGCTTTCTAGTTCCTGAAAGCAGTTCCTGCTTGAGGGCATAAAATAGTACTTATTATACTGGAATTTGATATGCTTGTTTTTGCAGTGGTTATGGAAGATTGAAAGTAGAAAGCAATAAGGATTTCTGGAGATTTGCTGAGACCTTAATTCATGGTTATTGTTGGAATTGTTCCCTCTCCCCCCCCCCCCCTTTTTTCTTTTTTTTTTTTTTTTTCAAAACTGCAAATTTTTATTCTGTTTCACCATTCCAGAAGCAAATGATAAAAAATGCTGTGTTCCAATTCTGTAAATTCAGCCTAGCCTTGTGCCACTGAGCAGTATCAACCAAATTTATAGTTTGGATGTTGTTGTGGTTGCTGTTGGTGTAGGAAATGTTCTTTCTTACTTTTTTTGTTTTTAAAAAAAAAGAAAACCAGGACAGAACAAAGCAGTCTGGCTTGTCAGATCCTGTCCTACTGCCTCTCTACCTCTTTTCCCTTTTTTTCTGGCATGCCGCCTCCCACCTTTCTCCTCCTGTTTGCCCCATCTGCCCGTTTGTGATTCAGGCAAAAAGCAAGATGTGCTGTGACTGATTTAGAGCATGTGCTGGTTTGCCAGCTGGCTGCTATCTCTCAGCTGCTGGGTCAGCCAAACAGAACAGATAAGGTCTGAGCTGTCCTTGCCTCTTCCCAGTAATGTTTCACCTCATTTGCTGTGGCATTTTCCCCATGAGATATGCAGAATCTCAAATATACTTAAGGTCACTTTACCTTCCCTCTTCTTTTGAACATAGAAAGCCAGTGTAAAAATTCATTTGACATGTCATTAAAATAGAGCTAATAATTGATGCTGAGCAGAGTAGTTTATTGTGCTCAAATATACAATTTAACCATTATTAACCGCATGTCAAGCTGTCTGGTGCAGTTGACATGCTGGAGCAAAGAGACGCCATCCAGAGGGACCTGGACAAGCTGAAGAGGAGGGCCCTCAGTACCTCATTAAGTTCAACAAGGCCAAGTGCAAAGTCCAGCACCTTGGGACAATCCCAAGCACAAACAGAGGCTGGACAGATGCTGGATTTAGAGCAGCCTTGAGGTTCTCGACTTGGGGGTGTTGATTGATGAGAAGCTCACCACGACTCAGCAGTGTGAGCTTGAGCCCAGAAACCAACTGTGTCGTGGACTGCATCACCAGCAGTGTGATGGCAGGTCGAGGGAGGGGATTCTCTGCCTCTGCTCAGCTCTGGTGAACGCCACCCCCCTGGAATTCTGCATCCAGAAGGACATGGAACTGCTGGAGCAAGTCCAGAGGAGGGCGCAAAGATGGTCCATGGGCTGGAACACCTCTGCTACGGAGATAGGCTGAGAAAGCTGGGGTTTAAGGTCCCCTCCATCCTAAAAAATTCTGTAATTCAATTGGGTGTCCTATTACTTTTTATTAAAAAACAGAAATGGTAATGGTGTTGGATATAGAATTATGTGCTGGTGGTCTCAGCTGGGAGCTGTTCTGTTTCTCTCTGGTGTTTAAACTGTGCCTGAGATCTGTGGAACCACTAGCATTTTCGTTGGAAACCAAATGTGTTCTGATGAAGAAGCTTCTACTGTGTAAGTGCTAGCTTAAAAATAAATAATTACTCATGGCTGTGTGTCTTCACTCTCAAGACAGCATATATATTCACTTAGCTGCAACAAACAAAATAGTAATAAACATAGGCAAGTTTTATAGAGGTTTTTTTACTTTTATAAAGCTTACAGACATTAGATTTCACCTTCTTATATTCGACAGTGAGTTGAAAAAAGGTGAAAGGCGAGCTGGCAAAGGGAAGTCCTGTCAGTCTTGATTCCAGTGAAAATGCGTAGCTGAGTACATCTTAGTGACATTCTTCGTACCTGAAAGACAAGTTTTCCCTTCCTGGCCTGGATGTTTCTGCTGCATCTGAGATAGATATAAATTGCTGCCTGCCAGCAGAGGAGCAAAAACGAGTCCTGCCCTCACCTCTAAGATGGCCCTGTCCTTGGGGGTAATATCTGGATAGCCGCTGGCTGGTGCTTTGAGTCCTGCCACAATCACTGTGCCATGTGCTCCTTTTCACTCTCTACCTTGCAGGTGCTGATTTGGATGTGGGTTTTGGTGTGAGCAGTTTGCGGGTGACACGACACTACATCATCTTTTCTACTTTAGAACTACTTAAATTCTTTATTATTCATTACAGTTACCAGTTGTCATTATTACAATCCTCTGGATGTTTTTTTGCTAATGCCACTCTCAACCCTAGAAAATGTTCTTTGCATACTCTGCCATTGCCTGTGGTTTACTTGTAGGAGATACTTCCCTGCTCTGAAGGTGATGCTGTAGCTTGGTATTTACCTTTTCATCACAGCTGAGATGAACTGTAGTAATACACCTTACTTGGGCATGGATCTTTTAAACACCCAGCACTTCACATCTGTGCTTATAGCTAAGCAGGCTGCTGTGGGTGCAGTAATTTCCCATGGGATTTTGAATCAGGCTAAAAATCTTTTCATGGATTTCTGGGCCCAGCTACCACAGCTGCTGTTCTGATGCGTTCGTACGTGCTCAGCACAATGCTGTGTAATGCAGTGTGCACTGTTAATGCTTTCCTTAGGGAAAAACTTGTCTGATTTATTCTTTTCTTGGCCTAAAGTACGCAGAACAAACCACAGCTCTAGATATCTCTGCTGTATCCTAAATGCTGTATGCTGGGTTTCTTAGATGTAGGGCTTTGTTTTGCTTGTGTTGGGATTAAGTGAGGCTGTGAGACATAGGTTTTTGTGTTTGTGTAGCTGTTTAGAAAATGAGATGCTTACTTTAAGACCTTTAGTCTGAATTAGACTTCATGATTTACAAAGCCTAACATAATCCATCCTCTTAAAAATGTATCTCTGATAGGACTTCCGAGATTGTATCCTTATAGCTGTTTTAATCCAAATACTCAATAAGACATCCTGTATTGAGGATGCATTGCACATTATAATCCTGCCTTGGGACTGGGCTGGAGAATATGAGCACTACCTCTTGCTGAATTTAGAGGAGTGTCGCATGTCTGAGTGCTGAACTCGAAATCAAATCTAGGCTTTCTATTCTCCTTATTTTACAAAGTGAATGGTCTTCCTGTTGGAATAGGAATAAGATTGCCTTGTAAGCAGGAGCTTACAAGGGATGTCCTTCAGCAGAGTGCTCCACTAGCATTTCAGAGCACAGAAAGCCAACAAAATCCTCTTGCATCTGTCTTTGAATGATAACAGAATGGGTTTGGGTTGGAGGGGACCTTAAAGATCATCTAGTTCCACTCCCCTGCCACAGGCAGGGATGCCCTCCATTAATCCAGGTTGATCCTAGCCCCATCCAGCCTTGCCTTGAGCACTTCCAGGTATGGGACAGCCACAGCTACACATCCAGAGGTGCTCTCCAGTGTCCTTTGGTATCAAAACCCTGGTGAAGGAGATTCCCTCAATACACCTCCATATCTACACCTCACCCAGAAGCAACAGTTGAGAGTCTGCAGCAAGCATGCTGCTGAGGACCTTGGAAGAGCTTCAAGCCAGGTGGAGGGTGCATGTTGCATGTTGTTGCTGCTTATTTGGATGACCCTGCGTTGACTAACCCTTACTTGAATGATCCCTGCCTGTCGTGGGGCAACTTTGTCTTAAATAATCATCTAGCACAGCTGGTTATGTACACTGCTATCCAAAGTCACTGTTGTTCCTGTTATGTCAGACAGAGATGCATATTAGATCTAAGCATGAGTAAAAAGAGATGATGGACTTGCTTAATAAATAATTATTTTTCAGAGATGGTGCTGGGAAATTATTACTTTTAAACTTGCTTCTCAACCCATGTGAGCAGCAAGAACTCTGAGAGTAATCTTGCATGGTTCCCACATCTTTCTCTCCTGCTCTGTTCAAAAGAAATCAGTGATGCTTGCCGGAAGACTTCACTTGTTACTGATGTCAAGAGCTTCTTAATCTCATTTAGAAGGTCCAGGACAAGGAGAATATCACTTCTTCATTGTGTGTTCGCTGCATTCTTACATCTTCTGTAAAGGGGAGACTGCGTAACCTACTTTCAGGGCATCGAGCGAGTAAAGATCACTCTTGTAATTTTGTACTTGCTGTTTAAAAACAAGCAAAAACCCTAAACAAACTTTTAAATTATGCACATAACAGTTTAAAGGTATTTCTAGTCTCTGTGCTTGCTTTTAAAGGAAACAACTGTTTGCTCTGTGGTCCTAGCAGCCATGAGAGAGCTGAGTTGGGCAAGTCCATGGGTTGGACTCTGACATTTCCTCTTAAGTAATGTATCCAAAGTTCCTGTTCAAGTGGTTTTGGAAACTTTACATTGCCTGGGTACTTTGTTTTTAAGGGACAATAGCATTCACAAAGCTAGAGAGAAGTATCGCAAGAAGAAAAAAACTGTGAATGAATGAGGAAGAGATGGTGGCAGCATGAGGAGAATTGGTAGCTTTAAAGTCAACATATTCAGAGCAGCATCTCAAATCTTACTCCTGAAAAGAAATGAGCATTGGTTTATAAAATGCCTTGGGATCTGTAAGCAAGGGGAGATCTTAGGAGAGAAATGAATTTTTTAAATACAGCGCTCCAATAATGAGGCATTAATGATAGAGCAATTAAGCTACAATCACTGAAACTAACTGTTTTTTCTTTTTTCTTTCTTCCCCCAACCCTGTATCAAATCCTTTCTGCTCTTGATGCTTTGGGGACCAGCAGGACCCAACCAAAGGTAAAAGATTTTAGCGCACATTAAGTCACCGTGTCAAAATTATTGTATCACTTATTCAGCCTTGGGTTATCCAAATATTAAAAGCATTTTGACAAAACAGCTCTGTATTTGATCAGCTGTTGAGAAAGAAACTTAAAGCATCTCCTTGCTGCAGAAGAGCGCTGTACAGCCTGTGCCAAATAATGAGTCACAGGAACAAATGAGAACATACATGCTCAGCATTTCAGACTGTGAATGGAAGACTCCTTGTTTGTGGGCTTTTAAAAGCATTTTCTAATATTTGAGTTAAAGCAAACTCATTTTGCTGCTGCAGTTTATGATCCCGTGATTCTGTACTTCATACGAAGACATAGGTCTCTACCCTAGCATTAACAGGATTCAGCTTTATTGATGTGGTCCTATACCCAATATTTTATTAAGCCAATATTTTATAGACAGTAGTTTTATTAAGGCCTGGGGTGTTATAATAGCATGTTTAATTGTATAATTAATTCAAAGACCAAAAAACTCCTTAATTTTAAATAAACAAGCCATTGTTTTCTCAGAGGATCTAAAGCAACTCACTTTTATCTCTTCACACAGGGGCGTTTACATGGTATAGAGAAAAAACAAAACAAAGCACAAAATCAAAATTTCAAGGATTTTTCTATATTAAGCATTTTCAGAAACTTAGATAGTAATTAGGGATGTGTTGGTAGTTTGGATTTTTAACTCCTGCATAGTTTTTCTAACTATTTTAGTTTAAATACTCAAGCAAGATTTGTCTTATTGCTACTTTACTAAAATGGAACATAAAAACTTGTTAACAGATGAAATGAAATTTGAGAATGAGGGTTCAGAAGGTGTATGTGCAATGCTAAAGGGGAAAGAGCAGCCTTCATGAAGCTTTAGGAGAAATAAACAGCCAAAGGGCAACAAGTTACACTTCCCTTTTCCTTTATCCTGTGGAGTAAATTTTGCCCATGTGACTGCAGGTCAGATATTACCCTGTTTTTTGTGTTCTTCTTGCAAATACATACCATGGGGAGTTATTTTTTGCAAATGTCTGTCCAAAAATACACGCTGTCTTATTACAGGTCAGCTTTCATGATGAAAGGTGCCTGTGCATTTCGAATGGATTGAAACTCTCTATTTAAAGGTTTAGTTTTATCACAAGAACAGTAGCATTATAAATTGCTCTGTGTTGTTCTTTATAAGTCTTACACTTTGGTGATGACTGCTTCTGTTTGTTAACAGCATAGAAATACCTACTTCTCTTTTACATAGAGATCTTCCTACCCTAAGGTGTGTTTTTAATTTATGTAGATGGGAGATGTGGGGAGATGGTAGGCAAGGTCAACCAGAGGACATCTGTCATTTTGTAAAATAGAAAATCTTGTGAAAAATGAATTGCAAGGATGGGTTTAAAGGAAGATAAGGAGAGCTCTTTGACATCCACTGTCTTACCACATGGAAAACTTTTAGAGAGCATGGAATAGGATTTACACAGTAGAGAGTCAGAAATAAAAGCAAGGAACAGGCTGTTGTATAGGAGGGCCATGAGGATGATCAGGGGACTGGAGCACCTCCCCTATGAAGATAGGATGAGGAACTTGGGGCTGTTCAGCCTGGAGAAGAGAAGGCTGCGTGGAGACCTCATAGCAGCCTTCCAGTAACTGAAGGGGGCCTA
>JASSUY010026808.1:0-17191 GCA_032466535.1 Forpus xanthops | reverse complement strand
ATGGAACTGATGGACAGGGGTAAAGCAGTTGATGTCATCTACCTGGACTTGTGCAAAGTGTTTGACACTGTCCCACATGACATTGTTGTCTCTAAATTGAAGAGACATCAATTTGATAGGTGGACCATTGGGTGGATAAAGAATTGGCTGGCTGGCCGCACAGAGTTGTGGTCAATGGCTCAATGTCCTGCTGGAGACCAGTAACAAGTGAAATCCCTCAGGGATCGGTGCTGGGACTGGTCTTGTTCAACATCTTTGGTGGTGACATGGACTGGGATTGAGTGCACCCACAGCAAGCTGTGTGGTTTGAGTGATACACTGGAGGAAAGGAATGCCCTCCAGAGGGACCTTGACATCCTTGTGAGGTGTGCTGATGCCAACCTCATGAAGTTTAACCACGCCAAGTGCAAGGTCCTACAGCTGGGTCAGAGCAATCCCAGGCACAGCTACCAGTTGTGCAGAGATGAGATTCAGAGCAGCCCTGCTCTGAAGGACTTGGGGGTGTTGGTCAATGAGAAACTTAACATGAGCTGGCAGTGTGCTCTTGCAGCCCAGAAAACCAACTGTATCCTGGACTGCATCAAAAGGAGTGTGACCACCAGGAGGTGATCCTGCCCCTCTACTCTGCTCTCATGAGACCTCACTTGGAATGTTGTGTGCAGTTCTGGTGTCCTCAACATAAAAAGGACATGGAACTGTCAGAACAAGTCCAGAGGAGGGCCATGACGATGATCAGGGGACTGGAGCACCTCCCGTATGAAGATAGGATGAGGGAGTTGGGGCTGTTCAACCTGGAGAACAGAAGGCTGCGTGGAGACCTCATAGCACTGCCTTCCAGTATCTGAAGGGGGCCTATAGGGATGCTGGGGAGGGACTCTTCATGAGTGACTGTAGTGATAGAACAAGGGGTAAAGGATTCAAACTTAAACAGGGAAAGTTTGGATTTGATATAAGGAAGAACTTCTTTCCTGTAAGGGTGGTGAGGCACTGGAATGAGTTTCCCAGGGAAGTTGTGAATGCTCCATCCCCTGGCAGTGTTCAAGGCCAGGTTGGACATAGCCTTGGGTGGCATGGTTTAGCGTGAGGTGTCCCTGCCTGTGGCAGGGGGGTTGGAACTGGATAATCTTAAGGTCCTTTCCAACTCTAACTATTCTATGATTGTATCTCAGATGTTACAAATATGAAAACGTTTAGGAGATTTTCTGAAAGTTCTAGGATCAGCTAAGGACTCAATTCCCGGGAAAAGACAGTGGGAGTAGAGCTTCCAACTCACATGTATGTTTTTCAAGATATTAGATGTTTTTTTGCAAGACAAAAGAATGGTTCACTGTGAATTAAAATTTCAGAATTCCCAACTTTTAGTTCAGTCAGCTAAGCCCAAGTTCCTCACGGTGCCTTCTTACTTCCACACAGGCATGCAAAGGAGTCCTTGCCCAGAACATGTGGCTTAAGAATTTGTTTCCCTGAAGTAGTTTCCTAATGATTGTTGTGGAGTACAGACTGTCTTTCCCCCCAAAACTCTGCAAATGCCAGAGATTTGGAAAGGTCAGTAATTATTAAAAGGACACTGTAATCTTAGTATAAATTCTGTTCTAATGTATTTTCAATTTAGAGCAGCCTTGAGGTGTTTATAAAATTGTTAAATACTTCGGAGAATTAGTTTTTATCAAAATGAATCCTGAAAGGGTACTCTAGAAATGGATCTTTACAAACACAATAACTGAAATATATAACATGAGAACAGCTGTTCAGATGACTGTTTCCATAACAGCACAAGCTACAGTAAGGTCCACAATGACACAGGATACTGTTTCTATGGTAATATAATGTTTAAGCCTCAAGGATGCACAGAAAATCTTTAGGGAAAGTAGGAACTAATACTTAAATTAAAGGGATTTCCTTGTTTATACTTATCTGTGTCTAACCACTTGTCACTATTGTCTTATACTAGATTGGAAACTTTTCAGGCTGGTGACTCTCTTTAGCTTGCATTTCTGAAGAAATAGGTGATATCCAGTCATTCTTTCTGTCCTCTTACAACTTTTTAAACTGTGGGTTAATTTTAATCAAATTAGACTGTGGGACTAGTACGTATCTGCTGACTGGGGCTCAGCAGAGGGTGCAGAAACCCTGCTGCTTGGCCAGGCAGCCACAACAGGGGTGACTCCTAATTAGAGGGTGTGGGACAAGCCATGCTAGGGACAGGAGGAAAGGGAGATACCAAAAAGGAAGGCTGAGGGTATAGAATACGGATTTATGGTGCTTGGTAGACACTCAAATAGGCAAGCACATTGTAACAAATAAATTAGAAGTGTTAAAAGACAGCATAGTAACAATTTCAGCATGGTAGGAGTGTGCATACAGACAGACACGTGGAACAGCCTGTCTAGGAGTTTCAGTTTTTATCTTAAGAAAACATGAGTTATGCCCCTGCTAAGTAATACCAGTTTTTAGCAACACTGGTGCTTTCAATTCTTTGTGCTTTTAACATATTCCTCTATCCTGAGTTGGCTAGATACCTGGCTGTAAAAATTATCCCAGACTATTCATAATGGATCAAAACCATGTTAGATGTTTGGGTTAACACCTCCAAGATCCACAATAGGACCTCTGCATTTATTTGCAAGTGCCCATCAGAAACTAAAACTAATACAACTGAAAAGCAGACTATTTTCAGTAATTTCAGCTTATATTTTGTGCCAAGATGAAGCCATTATGGAACAGGTACTTGGAAATTCAGCTTGTGCCACTGAGATGCTCATTCAGTACAGAGTAATTGGAGCTCTCTTTAATACCACACTATCACCTGGTACTTCAGAAGCAAAGCATGGTCAGGCAAACCTACAATTAAAAGTTAACTGTCACATTTAATTTAGGGAATTTATGTCACATTTCATTTAAGGAATCCTTTGTAACTTGTAACAGAAGAACAAACAGGTTAAATCTCCACAGTTTTGCATATGACTTATTAGCATGGACAGAAAATTGCATTTAAATACAACAGCAGCTTGCCCATTCCTGTCAAGAACTAAATAACTTTAAGTTAGAGTCCCATTTACAAAGTCTGAGTCTGGGTGCAGCGCGTGTTTGGATGCTGAAGACTTTTCTTAGCATGTACTCAGTATTTCAGGACAAGGAGATAACAAATGTTAATAGCTGAAAAACTGCTGATACAGTTTTGGTGTCTGCTTTTGAAAATGGGAGCCATTAGTGGTGTCAATAAAATACAAAAAGTCACGGTAATCCAATTACTGCTATTTTAAAACACAGGTTGCTCTGTAGCTATGGAAACAAAAATGCAGACATTAATGAGCAAGGGGGGAAAAAAATGGTGTTTCCTTGACAACAGATAGAAGCATAGCTCCATGAAACCCAAAGGAGAGAATGACAGAAATACCTTTTGCCATGATTTACAACTGAAATACAAGTCCAGTGCAGTAATATACTTCACTCTGACAGGAATCTACAGGTACTCTTTTCACACAACCACTTCCCATCTTTATACTGAAGTTATCCAGTAGTGTGAGGCATTCTTATGTTTCACTTGTCGTCTTCATGTGGGTGAAAATTCAAACGGCATGCTTAAGTCTGTGATAAGAACTGGGACACCTGTGTGGCATGCGTGGAGCAGGTGAGTGTTTTATACAGCATACTGAAAGAACTGCTCAGGCAGCAGGCATGAGACATAATCAGTAGCTGCCAACCCTGAGACCAACCTAGTGCTTTGCCATGGGGGTGTGAGTAGTGTGCTCCACAGGAGGCTAACCACGGGCAGAGTGGGCACTACTATTGCACACCTGGGCACTGAAGAGCAGCTGTTCCCTGGAGTGCATCAGAAATTCTGTGTACATTATACATAGAGTACTTTTGTTTTCCAATGAAGAACTGTGTAAACATTAGGTAAGATCAAGAAAGAAAGGGACACAAGGAATGTGCAACTTTGACTTAATTACTAAAATTTAGCAGGCAGCTCTCACATAATCCAAAAGAAGAGTAACTCAACACTGTTCAAAGATAATAAAATGAGAGGAATTGTGAAGAGGACACCAGTAAGATAGTGGATAGCATACAGCACAATAGAATGTAAAATATTTATATATATATAAAATATAAAATGTAAAATACTTTCATAAAATTAATACATAGAAGTGTTAATTGGAAGATTTCCCACAGGAATTTTGGAAGGACTGAATCTTCAAGATTCAAGGCCTTCCTTCCACTCTATCCAGCCTGTAGTATTAAGAGCATTCACAGTGGGTGGGAAAGTATATCAATCAGTTCAAAATCCTAAATTGTTTTGTGTCTGTAGCAATCAAGAGCCGGATACTAAACTATAAGAAAGTAAGGTTTCCTTGACAACATGTTGAGAAAAAAACACAACTACATAGAACTACATAAACTACATAAACCTACATAAAACCTCATGGGGAAAACTACAACAAAAGAATAGTTGAGTTGGTTGCATGGTGGAACATGGGCTTATCTCTGGTACTAGCCTGGGCTCATGGTGACAGGACTGCTGTTTCTACAGTGCTAGTTGATGCTTTAATGAATTTTGACACTGATCTGAAAGTTGGTTCAAATGATCAATGACCTTGTCAAATTCTAGTCCCATTTTCCGTAAAGTACATTTAAGCTGGTGTAGCTGGTGGCTTTTAGAGCATTTCTGAATACTGTCAGACACCCTGAAGTTATCTGTTTTTCTATGACAAGCAAGAAACAGATGGAAAAAGTAGGATGACTATACTCTAGTTTGTACATGTGTAAAAAGCAGCTAGCCTTGGTGACTTTTTGAGTTGCAGCAACTGTTACTCTGAAAGCTACATTGCTTTTAAGTGCATCATAATTGTAATTAGTCGTATTTGTGAGTGATAAGTCTGAAAATATTATAGTTTCAGCAGTCTAAAAGACCTGGGAAGACCTTTCATATTCCTTCTGCAAAACATCTATTTTGTAGAGAAGGCACAATAGCATATTTCACTTTTTAACCTTCTAACTGTCAGCAAAAGAATGACTTAAGCAAGGAGGAGTAATAGGAGCTCTCCTCATATCTACCCTGTCACCTGGTACTCTAGAAGCAAAGCTAGACCTACACATCTGCTTTTTCTCTAAGATATTTAAGTCTTTTCTTGGGTTGTAGCCTATCCTTGTGAATTAATCCATAAAACAGTCCTTTACCAGACCTGCTTATGCTGAATTAATACTAAAACCCCAAACCAAATAAACCCCTAAATTAAGCCTGTATGATGATGATGATTCAGCATTTAGAGCCTTACCTAAAGCATATTAAATCTCAATTTGCAAAAAAGCTCTGTGGGATTCTAATGGGAGATGGCTTGAGGCTAGCCTTCCCTCCCATGTCTGCATGGACGTGGAAATAACGCAAGCACCTTAAAGAAGCAATTCAATTCTTAGGAAACATTCAAGTTGTAAGCACAGCCAGCTGAATCTTTTCATTTTTATGATTGCCTTAGCATTTTCTCAGCAGCCCTCGAGCCTAATTCCCTACGGGATCTATTACTTTTGCCTTGTGTTTTATTTTTTCTCCTTGTATTAGCTTTTCTTTTGCAAGTAGACCCACGTTTGCTTCTTATGAATCTGCCTCTCTCCCTTTTGCTGTTCAAGCACATTTTTGCCTGAAAGTTCTTTTCTCTTGGACTTTTTTTTTCAGTAGGGCCTGACCAATACATGAGGGGTTACATTTCTTCTTAGGATGATGGCTCTTGCTGTCTCAACAAACAGACCAAAGTGCCATATGAATCTTAATAGTTGTTATACAGTATTGAAATGAAGTCAATAGTTGGATGTCAATTTATTAGAATGCTTTTCATTCCTCTTGCTTTAAATATTGTTTTCATTTTTTTCTCAGATCCTTAATAATTGCTTTAAAAGATTCTGTCAATTTATAGAGCTTGATCACTGGGGGGAAAAAGCCCATGTCAAGTACCATGGTGGAAATGTGCCTTTGGTCAAATGAAAGTTGTGCAGTTAACCACAACTTCTGTACATTCAAACTTAGGAGTTTACATCCATAAATGAAATATTGCTCTTTGTGATGACTGATAGCAGTATCATATAATGATTCTTCATGGGATTAGTCCTCAGAGGAGGATTAGGTACATTTAGACATTTCAGCATAGACATATCTGCAGCAAAGTGGCCAGTACTGCGGCAGAAATGGTGAATGCTGCAGTGGCTTGGAAATACAAGTACTAGAATCACTATATGTAGCTGTTCATAGCATACTGAAACAAAACTAAGCAACATACACCTTTTAGAGTTACTGCCTTGGGCTGTGTATTTTGCTACTACAGTTTTCAAACTGGGTCAAGAAAGTTGTAATTAATACTTTTTCTTTTTTTTAATATGACCTATAGTAAAGGATTCAAATGATACTGCTCACTAACAATGCACAGCGTTAACTGGGCAAAAAGTGTCTTCACTAAGCAGAGAATACACAAAGATTAATTTAGAATTTAGAAAAAGATGAGGTAACACAAGAAGTAAAGCCTGTCCTCTGTACTTCTATACACACCAAAAATGTACAATGGTAGAAAAATTACCAGTTTTACTTAACTGACTTAAGCAATTTCAGTTTGTAATCTACAGTGTGTTAAACAGTTGCCCTCAGTCTGCATGAATATAATCCTGCTGGGAGCCATATTTCTTTTCTCTCTCTAAACACACACTTTTCTGTATTAGATGAGGCCACAGACGTTTCTCTGGCAAATTTTTCCTGGAGCTGACCTCAGCTAGTTTATACATGAAAGAAGAATTGAAGCTTCTACTGCGGCTAGTAGCCAGACCCCACTTAATAGCAAGTCAGGCTGTGCTTCTGTGTATTAGTAGTAATATCTCTTTGGCAGTTCTACCAGATAGATATAGAACTGAAGATTGGTTTTAATTCACTGTAGTGAGATTCATATGTAGTGAGATAACCACCTTTATCAGATTCTTTGTTAAAGTTTGGGATTAGTAGTCTCAAGTCCAGCCTTGCTGGCTTTACTCACACACTGAATTCTGATGATTTGGCATTCAGCTCTGGGTCCTTGACACTCGGGTCTCTCAGCTGATTCCTTCACCCCATGGCCAAGATATGGGGTAAAGAACTGACAGTGATACTATATAGGACTAAACAGCAATATGAGCATCACAAAGTGTTTCCTCTCTTTCCCCATTCCCCTTTGCCTATATATCCAGGTGCCCTGCTTTTTGTTTCCTGTCAGCAGAATACCAAATGCAATAGAAATCCTGCTTGATTTGGGGCTTATTTGAGTATTTGGGAAAATGCACACCTAAACCATTACATTCAAGAATGCATACGCCTTGTGTCCAAGCACATGGTTTTCAAGCTGGATGTCTTCTCTCATACATACATGAATACAGGCATTTAAGAAAAGCTCATCCCTTACTGTCATGGAGCAGACAATCATAAAGGTTTCTTGAAGTTTTTAAGCTTCTTCCTAAAACTGTTTTTTCTCCATTTTAGTCTTTGTGGTCAAAAATAAGTTTGAGAAGTGTTGTTTGTCTGACAAAAGACTTCCACCTGTCTCTCTCAAAACCAGTGTGTTCATAACCATTTATATTCACATACTCTTGCAACAGCAATTGTATTTTAGCTTAAATAGCATTTTCCTCTCCCATGATACTGTAGAGAACAGTCCCTTTGTCCCACTCCTGTTGGTATCCATCATGCTCAGTAGTTACAAGAAACACTGAAGCCTGTTTTCTGCCTCATTTGGATGAGGAAGCCTGGCAGATTGCTGGACTGTTGAACAGAAATGGGTTGCCAGGATGTCCCATTTCTCCTTGGCTGTATTTTGTGGAATATTCAAAGAAATTGTCATGGTCTAAGGTTCCTATCTGGTTGGTTGTGGAGTGGCTGCTCTGTCTATTGTACCATAATACTTGGTGCTATCAAGATTTGGGTACCTATTTAGCATATTCAAAGGCAGAAATATAAGCATCCTGTGAATACTTTCACTGTGGAAATCTGGACACCTTTTGGAATGCAAGGTCTTTAGGTTAATTAAAAAAACAATAGCAGCAAAAACCATAACAAAGTGGTCACTGTAAAATCAAACCCTGCCTCAATACTTAATTCACCTTTTCTTTTTTTCTTTCAATTTAGGGGCTGAGAAAAAAACTTGACTGGATTTTATCTGCTAAATGAAAAACCACCCCACACATAAACCCAGCAAACCAACCTCGGGAAAAGGTAAAAGAAAAGACGGCAGTAATTTTTCATTTGTGCCTGATGGGGTTGTGTTGTTTTTATGTTTTTAACTGTTTGCAAATCTTCAGTGTAATGGTTTCAAACCCAGTCGTGTCGTTTCTTTACGCCCACACACAGAGCTGCAGTAGTGCAGACACTGTAGCAGCAAACCATATTACCAGCATCGGCCATTAAAACTCTTCCTACACCAGGCGTGGGCTGGCTTCACCCCCTCCTCTCTCCGCACACACCCCACCACCCACCTGTCAATTTTCACATGCTTAAAAAAAAAGAGAAGAGAAAGACACTGAAAAAAGAAAACAGGATGCTGCTTTTCTTCCAACGCTATTCCAGAGACCTGAACCTCTCCATCTGCCTCTGAATTGGCCACCAAAAGGTTAGCAAGTGTTTTGTTATCATTCTATACAGAGAGATAATTAAATTCTAGATACCGAGACGGAAATTTAAAAGTTATCATTTTCTTAATGTGATGGTTCTTTCACTTAGCAATGAGAAAGATTTTTTCCTGTAACACACAGCATTTTCCTGTCCCTACTTCTGTTTTTAAGAGGGCTTTAATCACTATTCCTTCATCATTTAGTCCAACCTCCTAAACTTTAAAAGGTGGATTAGGGTTATTATTTTCTGTTTGAGCAACCTGTTGATTATAGACTGCTGGCTGGAAGCTGTTAACTCTTTCCTAACAAGGGAAATGCACAGGAGTGAATTTGATCAAAGCACAAAAGCCAGGAAATCCTTTGAGGTTTTTAGATTTTATAAGCACTAACAATGCATTTTTTTTTTGTCCATCATGAAGACAACAACATTACAAAGCCAACAGATGTGTCTGATAGGTTTCTTTTTAGGATGAAGTGGTGTCAATTTTAAATAAAGACATAAAATAAACTAGAAAGCATTTCTTATGGCTGGACCTGAGAAAAGTACCAGCATGAGAAGTAGAATAGGAAATATTCTCTCATACAAATTGCATGAAGAGATCAAAGGGTCAATACAATGTTTACTTATACTCTAAAATGTATTTTAGCTAAAAATATTCTTATTGATTTAAGACTTTTAAATGTTTTCATTTATGGATATTCAAGAAAAGGAGAATCAAAAAGATAGAAAACTATACTAATGACCAAAGCGGTGCTATTCTAGACTGAAGGAAAGGTATTACAGATCACACTCTTCTTCACAGGCTTTAATACTGTATTCTGGTAAAGTGTTAAAAAAAATGAATAAACCATTTTTGCTGATACCACACAATTGTGGAAGTGCAATGTCAGAAATATTTGTCCTCAGGATATGGTACAAGAAATTCTAAGTTCAATGAACATGTTTCCCAGTTGCTTTGTACTATTATAACATGAAGCAGGGCAAAACTTCAGGAACAATGACTTCTTAACAGGTAGCAAGATTTCCGAAAATCACAGCTTGACCAAGAAATGTTGTCACTGAAAGCCTGTGAGGGTTTCAGGAAATGAGACAGTCACACATTTTCAGCCTTATTCTGCAGGGGACTGTGGCTCTCAACTTTGCTACTATGGTTATAGCAGCGTGCACATTGCTGATGGAACTTGCAGCCTTGTAAGATCAGATACATCCCTTAAGAGCAAGTGAAAAGGTGAAGTCACTACTTCTGTTATGAGACATTTCAAGGTATGAAGTCAAACTGAGAAAAGGGCAAAGGCAGAAATAGTTCTGAAGTAAGCAAGATTAACTGTCATTTCTGGGCTAATCCAGAAATGTATCAGTTCCATTTTGCTTTTTTGAATTGAGGACTAGAAAGTGACAGAATTAGGGTAGGGTATGCTCCCAAACCTTTCTTCTTATGAAACTAGTAGTATTTAAAGCACCCTGTGTGTCACTGTTTCTTTATTATACTAATATTTAAGTAGAAGTTCTGTTCAGTCAGTCAAGGAGTTCATTAACACCGACAACTTGTGCTAGCAGTCAGTGGTAGGCTAGCAACTGGAAGAGATGATTCCAGTGCCTGTATCTTCTGCTGACAGTGTGAAGTGTTGTGTGCTGTCCTTAGCATCATTGTCCTCATAAGAATAACTGATAGTTTACAGTCCTGTAAGTTGCTTTTTTTAAGTTTAAGTTTGTAAAGTACTATAGATCACACAGTTGGTGGGATCTTTAAAATCTATTTCCTTATGAGAATAGGGTATTTACTGCTACTTTCACTCAATCACATTTTTGACTAACACCCTGTAGGTATCTTTGAAGGATGCAGGGCTTTAGACACCTGAAGGAGCCTTTTCCATAGGTTCTTGGACCCTAGAAATGCGCACCAATGGTATGTGGGTTTAAGATCTGAATTGAGAGTGAAGTACAGTATAGCACCACATACACTGTACTGTGTAGTACCTGGCAGTAGGCTTGTTTTCATAGACAGTTAAGCCAGATACTTTTGCTGCATGTTGTGGCAACTGAAGTTAATCAGGTTTCTCTGAGCAGGATAATTTTTTGAACTTAAATGAATATAAGTAGCCTTACATAGAGATTAAAGCTTAAGAAGTGACGCCCCAAAATAGATTGGTTAGTAAGAGAAAACAAAAATCACTTAATTTAGAATAGAATTAATGCAGTGTAATACTAGTCCTTGGTATTAAGTGTATAGTTGAAATACTTCTAGCCATTACAGCATCCATGTAAATGGGAAGAATCATTGTATGCTGTGGAGTCCAGGGGATTCCAGCCACTTCTTCAAGATTTGCAGATTTTAGATCAAGCTTCAAAAGACTCTGCTAAGACCTGAAACTTGCGTGATAGTGGTAAGCATCCATGCAGTCACTTGCTTTAGTTGCAACTTGCTTTATTCAATTATTGCTTCAGGATAAGAAGCTTTCAGTTTTTAGCATTTAGAATTTGATATGCTACTGAGTCTTCTAAGTAACGAATTTAAAAAGATTATATACATTTTAGAGTAGTCACTAGTTCCAGCATACTGCTGTAATTATTACAGCTGCTTACAGTGTTCCTTTTAATTAAGTTCACCCTAACTTATAATAACAATAGTCTCAAAGTGAATAAAACAAAATGGACTTCAGATACGTGATAAAACTGAAGAGAAACTAGTTGTGACTTGTTATGTAAAATGCCCATAATCATCTGTTTGTATGATTTGATTCCTGCCAGGATTCTATTCTAAGATGTGCATCTTTTTTTCTCTGTTATTTTTTTGTTGACTGTAGCATGCACTACTCCTCCAGAAGATCTCACTTATATGTGAGAATCCATTCCTTTAGGAAAGTATCTCCCAGGAGAGCTGAAACTAGCTGCTGCAAGTAGTTTTATCCATATGGACAGAATGAGTCTGTGGATAAGCAGCATGAGTAATTGTAAAGCAGTTCACAGTGTCAAGTAGTTTTCTAGATTCACTGATTTTGAGCATTTGCAGTGCTATTACCAATTACTGGGAGCACTTAAGGGTGTAACAGAAACTAGAAGGATTTTAAGCTACAATGCTAGGCCCTGTGAAAGAGCTTTTATTTTTTTTTGTGCCCACTGAATAACTAAATGATAGGCAAGAAAGGAAGAATAAGACAAAAATATTTTTCTACTTCTGAAATTAGAAGCCTACTAAAATAGGGTCCAGAAACAAACTAAGAGCAATCCAAACAGCAGGCAAAACTCTCAAAGATCAAAAAGCTACACAGAGTTAAGATCCACTGATACATATGGCATTAGACTGTCATCTGAATTACTAAAAGAGCGAGCTTCCACTACAGTGGATATTGGACAATCTTAACTTTACAGGTTCACCACTATCCAATTAACAAAATACATGCCGCAGCCATCTGAACTGGACAAGTGCTCATCAGAGTAAGGTTAAAAGCTACATCTTTCATGATACAGCGTTCCTAAGAAATTTTTACAGGCCACATATGTTGATATTGTAACACAATAAGGGATGCATGTTCCAGTTTTGGATTCAGTCTAATAGCAGGAGGAAGTAGTCATTTGTAGTTCCTATTTTAAACAGTGTTTACCTAAAGAAAGCTGCTCCCTAACAGGATGCCCTGGCTCTGCTGCCTACTTTACCTGAGCGCTTGTTAGGAAGTAAACCCACAAATAAAATCTAAACCTCTTTTCACTTCTTTTGGTTGTTCCCTATCCTGTTTTCCCTACAGCCTTTCACAAATTCCAGGGAAGTTTGTTGAACATGACCTAAACAATTTTAACATTCTTGAAGTATTTTCCCTTCTGGCTACTGCTTTTCTACCCTAATGCCAAGCACCATTCAAGGAAGCCGGTGGGTAATACCCATGCTGGATAAGCTTATCATTTCAAATGTAGCAAGTGTCTTTTCTCTACCATTTTCATCTTTTCCAATACATTTTAAAAGAGATTTTTACTGTAAAGTTATCAGCAAATTATATTTAAGGGAATAAAGAAAAACAATCTACCATCATGTCAGTGTGTATCACTGAATGACACGATTGTGTGTGGCGTACAAAATGCCTGTGTTTTAAAAACGGTTGATTCTGTTTATAGGTTGCTACATGAACAATGATAAAAGATATGAAGAGTGAAATGCTGCTTCATTTTCTTAGTTTCACCTCTTCCTGTTTTCTGAAGGTTGTTACAGTGACAGCAATGTAAAAAAAAAAAAAAAGAAAACCCCAACTTCCTACTTCTAATCTGTTTCAAGTCTTTGTCCTCATTTCTCTCTGCTTGCATCAAGTATTGACAGACATGAGACTTCTTTTGCTGACGCCTGGCTCAATAAAAGGTAAGTGAGCTGAAATTATTTAGAGACTAATGGGGATTCCACTTCTGTATGCTCTCTGGTGTTATTTTTAAGGTAGGGAGCACCAAAAGCTTTTAAAAAAGGCAGATTTCTAATATAGTATATTATGTATGTTTAGAATGTTGAAAAGCTGCTTCTCTGTGGTTACAAAATTAATGCTATCACGTCTAGAGATTATACCTGCCAACCAAGCCAGGGGATTGACTGCTGCATCTGCTTCAAGACTACGACACTCCTTTCAATGGTGTCCCCGAAATCATATGTAAGTGCAGGAAATAAGTAGTTCTGTTTATTTAATGTATTTAGTAACAGTGGTGGGCAGTCAACCATGCATTTATGTGTGCCATGTAGAAGACAAAAATCCTTTGGTTGTATAATACAAGATTATTATAACAGTGCTGATAAAATGAAGCAAGCTTTGTAAAATATATTTGTAATTTAAAAAAAAAAATATAGAGAAGAGGAACACCTTGGATTTTAAATGATTTTTTTGTAGTACCCTCTGCTTTTATTAGATTACCTTATACTTATATACAGAATAAGATTTGTCATCTAAAACTACTCTACTTTTTGAGTTTTCAGTGTTCCACAGACCTACCTGTATTGTGTACCTGAAGATATTATTCAAGCTAGGAACAAAGTAATTGTATGAAAGTGGAATTTTACTGAACAGTTTTGATAGCTTAAGAAACTAATATAGAAAATTTTGGACTGGCCAAATCCTGCTTTTAATTTTTAATTTTTCCTTATCTAATCAGGATCAAATTTTTATATGAGTAGATCAATGCCACAAGTTACAAATTGAGCTCAGAACATCAGGTGCATGCTCAGTAACAGAGCCTGACAATCAACAATGGAAGTTTTTCTACTTTAGGGAAGGACTACTGAGAATTAACCTTGGGGTACAATTAGTTATTTTTGTGAATGTATGAAGAAACAGAGTGGCTTTTTTTGTAGATAAAAGACCGTTGTGAAAAGTATGACCGTATTTGCCACAGTAGAATACAAGCCACAGAAGCTTCGCTTAGGAAGAAAGTATGGGTTTTTTTTGCTGTGAAAAGCAGCAAACTGCCACAGTTGGTAGGAATGTATTATTAAACTCTTGAAAGTAATGAGAGTGTGTGTCACCATTTAGTTTAATTGTTTAGCATTAGTTAAAACCTCCCTTTAAATTTTCTGTAATCAGGTATTGTCTTTGTGGAACATTACAGAGCACTGAAATGATTCTCAGAATTACACTGTATTTTGGGTCCCAGAAATTTACCAGAATAAGCAAAATCACACAGAGAATCTGGTACCTTGGAACTACAGGATTCATCCACTGTCAGTCCTCCTAATGTACAGGCTGGCCCTGAAGGGCCCCTCAACTACCCATGTGCATGAGGATATTCAAAGAGAGGACACAGTTTGTGCTTATTGGGATGGAAATGTAAATTCCACATTTCCACACTTGTGTCCAGGGGAAGAAGTGGAGCATCAATACTATGGCTTGTTTCACCTCTACGGTTCTTGTTACATGTTCTAGCTACATGGTGTTCAGAATTCACTTTTCCTCTGAGTGTCTTGTCCGTGCAGTGTACTTTTTCCCCTCAATTTTTCTTTATTTTCACATCTTTTGGAAATCTAGTGCCTCCTTAGTTTATGAGTGTCATTAGCTTGTGTCTAATCACTTACTGATTGTTTTAATGTATGCTGTGTTTTAATTGCTATAAATAAAGGTGACTGCATAGCTTAAGAACCATCTTAAATGGACTTGAAATGTCTATAACCTCACATTGCAAATTAGAGAAATCCACTTTTATCCCACAGCATTAACCACACTGCAGAATATGGATAACAGTTCCTTTAACAAGCTGTTTTCTTATAACATTTGTTCATGAATATAGTTAATAGCTACATTATAAAGCCATTTAAGTGATTGCTCCAGACAAGAAAAGACCACAGAGACTTTGGAGAAGAGTCAAAATCTAACACGTTGCTGTGTGCAGATCAGTTCATTTTGCACATAGTGGCTCATCAGCAGTTTTGTTGATGCATGTAATGGATGCAGAGGCACTAATGGCCTTGGTTGTGACTAGAAGCAGTCACAGGACACATCCTAGGTACCGTGTTTGCTGTTTTCTTCCTCCATTTTCCCAGTTCTTGCAATAAGCAAGTTTCAGAAAGAAACTGGAAGAAGCCTTGGCTGTGAAACATAAGTTGCCAGGCAGCAACAGAACTTCCAGAAGTGGTGCAGAGTGGGGAGCACAAAGCAATAGCTGCCAGTTTCTTGGTACCCTAAGTATTGTGTTTGCTCAAGGAGGGACTATTTACAATTGCATTCTGAGCCACACATAGGGATGAAATAATAATTTGTATTAAAGGCAATATCCTAATATGGATTTCCTTTGCAGAAGATAAGCAAGAGGGTTGCTTTCTTTTTCAGTGTCAATGGTGTGTACATTTCATATAAAAACTATCTGAATACCTACTCAATTTAATGATATGCTAATTACATTTAGTACTGAGCATATAACTTACTGACCTTAACCTGTCCTATTTGATCATTAATAGAAAGTTATTTTCCCATTTTTTCAGTTGTGACATGAGTGAGATATTATCATTTTCAGTTGAGAAGTAATAGAGCTTCTCTTGGATCTCCATCCAACTTTATATCATCTTACCAGCTTTATTAACCTCCCTAATAATAACCAAGGAATACTCCAAAACTATTGAGTTTGCTCATTCTCCTTTATGTGAATTGTTTGCAGAATTCTCACTACCTGTGTGCAACAGAGATACTGCTTTCACTAGAGTTAACCTCATGTGTGTGTGTCATACGGAACTAGTCCCAGTTTCAAACTATTTTGAGCAATACTGTTTCTCTGTAATGATTACTTAATAAAATGATCTGAGGAAGGCACAGAACCACCACTACAGATTATGCAGTAAGACAACAAATTGCAGATTTCACATTTTGCCACTGATTATGTTATTTCAAATTGTGTTTTTATGACTGTTTGCACAAGAACAGCCTATTACTGCTAACAGCCAGTGGATACAGAGCTGTGAGTACAGCTGAATAAGAACTTGAACATTCACAGAACACCTATTTCTCACCCAAACTGTAATTATAAGAGGTTATACTGATACCTCTATCAGCTCTTCCTGAGATAATTTTCAACTAGCTTATTTTAACAGTTTCTTAGTTTGTTTCTAACAGATAAAACAGACAAGATACATGTTTGTTAAAATAAGAAGTGGTCTGGACCAGCAGCACCCTGCTTATATCTGGAAAGATTTCGGAAGAACTTTTTCCAAAAACTGTGTCTAAAAAATGTTTTAATCTGGAATTGGAAGCATCTAAACCCAAGCAGCATATCATAGTATTGCCTTTAATTACAGAAAATTAATTTGGGCTACATAAAACAGAACTTTAATTTATCCCATTATTTGCCTCTGATCCCATCTTTTCTATGCTATACATATTTATGTGCATCTCCCTTGTACAAGACACAAGTTTAATTTTATTCATATATTTTCTTTTTGCATCATCTGTGCACTGTGTTAAGCCTCACTTACTTTGGGTAAACACACATAATATGTTTCATGTCCTGTGTCTGGAACAGGCTGCTCACAGAAGCTCTGCAGGTTTTGCCCTCAGAGGGTTTCAAAACCAGATTGGGTAGTACCCTGTACAACTTCATCTGGCCCTAGGGCTAACTCTGCTTTAAGCAGACTTGATAACTTCTAAGGTTCCTTCTAACGTTAATTGTTCTGTGTTTCTATATTAACATCCTGTCCTGGGTTTAGCAGTAGCAGTCATTGTTTCTCCTTCTTAGTCACTGGTGCAGTGCTGTGGTTTTGATTTTCAGCCTGGGAACAGTGCTGATATCACCCACATTTTCAGTTGCTGCTCAGTAATGTTTACTCTGACCAAGGACTTTCTGAGTCTCATGCTCTGCCAGGGAAGAGGGGAAGCCAGGAGGAAGCAGAGACAGGACACATGACCCAAACTGATCAAAGAGGTATTCCATACCACAGCATGTCATGCCCACCATGTAAACTGGGGCAGTTACCCGGAAGGGTTAGATCAGTGCTCAGGTCAGGCTGTTTATTGGTCAGTGGATGGTGAGTGGTTGTATTCTCTTCCCTTCTTGTTGGAGGGAAGGAATGCCCTCCAGAGGGACCTTGACACGCTTGTGAGGTGGGCTGATGCCAACCTCATGAAGTTT
>JASSUY010026806.1:0-43450 GCA_032466535.1 Forpus xanthops | reverse complement strand
TCCTGGGCATGATGTGCTGTGGTATGGAATACCTCTTTGGTCAGTTTGGGTCAGGTGCCCTGTCTCTGCTTCCTCCCCTCCCTGGCAGAGCATGAGACTCGGAAAGTCCTTGGCCAGCCTAAACATCCTAAGCCATGACTATAAACAGTGGTGTTATCAACACTGTTCCCAAGTTGAAAATCCAAAACACAGTACTGTACCATCTACTATGAAAAAGAAACAATGGCTGCTGCTGCTGAACCCATGACAGATCCACAAGTTCCATCCAACCTAAACTATTCCATGAATTTAGGAGCCATGTCAATAAGATGTTTTTATTGGTTGATTCAATCGCTTGTGGTTTCCACAGTTTGAGATGCTAGCTTTCTGAAATATCAGCAGAGGGGAAACCAAAGGGGGACAAGCAATCCTTACTCCCACATTCTGCTACAGTGGGTACCAGAATCATCTGCTTGGATCACCGTAATCCTAAACAATACCCAGACCACATTAAGGCACAAGAAATGGACTGAATGACAGCACCATTGATGGTAGCTGAATTCAGCATTTGGAGCATAAAAGCTTTGTTGCTCTGCTGTGCTCCTTGAGGTATATTTTCAAGTGAAGGGATAAGGTCTTTGGTGGTCTTGTAAAATGTTGTGTGTTTCAGCTGCAGCTACTGGTTCAGCCCCTTAAGTGGAGCAGAGAAACTGATTAAGGCCGCTTGGCACAACCATAATAAGATGCAAAATTATAAGTCTGCTGTGACCAAGCCTACTTCTGAAGTCTGAAGGAAATATATCAAGTGAGGTAAATGTGAGTAGATAAAGGCTAAGAGCATTTCACTTGGGTTTTCCTTGAAGAACTAAGCTGTACCTTGTTTTTCAGTTAATCTCAGTGCTTCATTTCATTCCACCTGATATGTTTGCAGTTCAAGGAAATATTTATATAGCAGAATAATTCACAGCACTCTTTTCCCTCCTATATGAACTGACTTCTTATTTTGTTCCTGTTCTCCACACTCTCTATACACACTTGCCAGTCCAAATTCTGTTTGTTGCATAAGCTGTCAAGTTATCTATGTAATGCTGTGTTAGGGATTTAGCGAGAGAAATGAATTCCCATGGTGTGTGAGTCAGATTAGAACAGCATGTGTATGTGATGGATTTGTGGACAGAAAACTCATTTAATTTTAGTCTGATTATCAAAGCAAGGTTAAATATGAACAATATTAGCAGAATTATAGGCCTGACACTTCAAAAAACACAAACTTTAAAATCTCTACAAAACTGGGTTTGGTGCAGCATCCCATTAAAATTGGCACTTCCTTCCTGTCTGGTTTCTATTTCTTCCATAAGCAACTAAAATTGCTAAATACCTTGGTAATCAGTGTTCCTAGCCCTATATATTTTTCTCAAAACCAGATCTTTTGGATGCCCTTATAAGAAAAGTACTCCCAGGTTCATGTGTACTTCTTGGAAGTCTACAGAAAACAAAACAAAACTCTCACTGATGATATCATTGCCACAGAAACACACTGAAACATCCCGAGGAGTACCTCATGCTCTGCTGTCGAGTCTGAACGTGGCAAAAACACAGGCTGGTGGAAGAAGCTATGAAGTACGGATATGTCCTTGAGCCCCTGGGTCCTCTTTTTGTCTTTGGAGTAGTGAGGAAACACAAGACAGACAGGAAAGGCCTCATGTCCTATTTCTGATGGAAGACTTTTTACCCACAGGCATCCCCAAACCAAGGGCATCCTAAGCATTGAAAGGCTACTTAGATCAGCTGTGAATGAGGTATGTATGACTGAGTGAAACATGTTTCCCATCCAAATGTCATGTCTATAAAGGACATTGGTGTAGTACCTGAGGGTGCCACTCTGTGTTTCATCACATTTTCAGACTTAGAAACAAGTTTACAGGGGTGGTCTCCTAAGCCTAAATTTCCCATGAGTCAGCTGATGAACTGACTAAATTTAGAGGAAAGTCTGGGTTTGATTTCACTGTTAGAAAGAAGTGTCTGTGGATAGGTCACTTTAAAGAGACTCATATAACCAGCACCAATAAATGCAGTCTGATGGCTGTTGCTACTTAAGTTATGTTCTGTTAGGTATTTACCTCTAGATAGCAGAGTGAATTTCTCTGTTAGAAAACAACATGACCACTGAAACGGTCTTCAAATGTCTTTCACATATTCCACTACAAGAACAGTAAGTAAATAAATCAGTGCTTATGACCTGATGGTGGCCCATTGCCTTTCCTGTGTGTATTCTTGTTAATGATCTACAGAATGATGGAAATAAGTGAATGAACTGAGATTTGAAGTCTTCTCCCTGCAGACCTTCTCCCCTGATTTACTGTGGGAACTAGGCACATAGTGCTGCAGCAGTTGGAATAAAAGCCAACATCATTTGAAGTTGCTCTTCCAATCACACCAATCAGAGGAGTCAACAAAGTCAGCAAGATTACAGTGAAAGCTTAGATCTATAGAAGTCTTTCTATCTCCTGCTATTGTGGTCCAAGGATTGTTTGTAAATTGGAATTGAACCCTGGCAACCCCAAATGAGTAAGAATTCAAGGACTCATGAGCAGAGCATTTCAAGATCACACCAGGGTTGTTGAATACCCATAGTTTTGAGTAGTATGACAGAATTCAGAGACACAAGTTATTTTTTGTTTAAGAAAAAAGAAAAAGTTAGGTTGTGCTTTTTCATCTTATCAGAGGCTTTCTAACCCTGGAGAATTAAAAGCAGAAGTGGTGCTAGAGTGGAGCAGACTTTTCCCCTTATCCTTTAATATAACAAAGCAAAGCCACAATTGAAGTTAAAACTGCAAGTAAAAAATATCTCCCCCTTATTTAACCAAAGGTGCCTCTTATGGTACTGGTAAAGTTATAATCCTTTTTATCCTCCATTGAGTTTAGTTTGCAGATTCTTTCAGGGAAAAAAAAAAAAACTTTCTTAAAGCAAAAATAAAACCAGAAGGAAAAATGCACCTTTGTATTCCCTAAACAAAAAAAGAGAAAACCCCAGGCTCCTCCCCATTTGCAAATCCTCTTTTAAACAACACAAAGAATCCAAATAGTTTAGTGGTTCGAACTGATAACAAATATACAACCAATCACTCTTTTGAACCAGTATGTAAGACACAGAGCTACAATGATAAAGTTTACTGAGGCATTTTGTACTTAACCAGAGCTCTAGCCCCTATTACTTGACAGAGTCCTAATTAGCTTTGACTTTTCATTGGCCTTCCTCACCTTTAATTTAAGACTGCATTGACTTTTCCTGTCACCTTAATCCATTTCTAGCATTAAATTGCTGCACAGCTAGCTTTAATGCTACGCAGTATTGATTATATTCTTTACTCTCAATAATGTTTTGTTATATAAATTGAAAAATAGTCAAAGCAGCTTCCTGGTGTTTTGCTGGGTTTTACTAGTTAATAAAAATTCCACTGATTAAAAGAAATGTTTTCTTCAGTGTTTCATTGCTCATTTAACCCAGGTCAGTGTTTTGGAAAAGGGAAAGCTGTAAATGAAATGTGGTGCAGTGGCTATGCAGAACATATTTGACCCCTGGGGTTCACTGTGAATGACAGATGCTTGAGAGGAAATCCTTACCATGTCCCAGTGGTGGGTTCCCAACAAGCTGAAATCTTGTTCCATGACTGATGCCCAAGCAGGGTCACCACAAAAGGGGGAGGTGAAAAGGAGGAATAAAAGTTGCCTCAGTCTCGGGACTTCCTGACTATAAAATATCAACAAGGAAACCCAACAGCCCCAGAGATTTGGGGTTCTTACTTGGAGACAGTCTGAGCACTCTCCATTAATCACCACATACAGATGAGCTCTTCAGGGATGCAGTGATGCTGGAGAAGGGAGACCTGTCCATGTGTAAGGTGTACACAGATAGTGCCTGGAAAGCCAACACTCATTTCCTCCCTTTCCTTGCCCTAAAATGGTGGCAATATATCTGTTTCATGCAGCTCTCCCTTGCAGAAGTTTTTATTACAAGGTGTTCAGTAGGAGGTCACCTCCATTGCAATAACTCAGGCCTGATTAAAAGGTATTTCTATGTTACAGAAGAATTGGAATTGTAGAAGTGAAAAGATGAAACAAAATGCACTATTCTACAGGCAAATACTGTGTGGAATAACACTGTGTTAGCTGAGGCTTAAAATACTCTGGGGAAATTTAAAAGATGGTTGAAGAATTGCACAAGGAAAGATAAAATATTTTTTTCCAGCCTCAGGATTTAAGCTTGAATTTATTGCTCCGTGACAGGGTGTCTCCTCTCACCATTTAGTGGATCATAAAAAGAAAACTTCATTTTTCTTGTTTCTACGAGAAAAAAAGTGACTTATGCTTGCAGCTCAGGCTCAGTGATGTGCCTATCTGGGTAGGTCTGCAATACTTCTTTTTGGGAGAGAATGGAAGGGACTTATCCATGACATATATAAATGGTTTTTATAATTTTTGGATGACGACAAGTATATTGTTCATTCCTGTCTATCTCCTTGACTAACTGTACAGGCTCACTCCCTTGCTTGCATGTTATATGGGAGGCATAACACAAGGCTCATGGAAAGCAAATCTCTTCTCCTGTAAGACTGCCTTCTTTCCCAAAGCAAAAAGGCACACCTTTTGGTTGTCTCTAAGTCAACCTACCCAACAGCAATAAAATATGAACAATAGAGTTTAAAGAAAATTAAGTCAATGTGTTCCAATACACACTAGTACCAGCTGTAAAAGAAACTTTTGGTTTGTTTTTTTCCTCCTTGTGTCTTGTGTTTGGTGTTTTTTTGTTAAGGATAGTTCCTCTCTGTTTTTCCTTTCTTCTTTCCCATAATTAATGTTAAAGCAGCTGTTTAATGCAACCCCATCCATACTGGTAAGTGCTAACAGGTATGTTTATATATATGATTATGTACCTGTTCCTGGGCAAGTCAATAAAGCATGCAGAAAAAATTGGTTTGTATAACAGCCTCCACTACAGACCTCCAACAAATCACACTGATTTTCCCCGTTGTGTTCTCTCCCTTGTCCTTAGTCTATCCAGACCTGGTAGAGCAGAGCCTTCTGTACGTCAAGACCATCTGTTTCCACAGGAACCTGAGCTGTGCCTGTCACAGACTCTACAAGCTAGGAGAATACAAATTAATGACATTAAACTACTGTTGAAAATCCCTGTTGACTCATGTCTTTTATATAATACTGAAGCCTATGTGGCTCTTAAGCCTCTCTGTCACAGTTAATACCAGCTTTCAGTCATATATTTGCAATTAAAACTCAGCAGGGGACTAATGGATGACCAACTATTTTCTATACATTGTAGAAATGATTGTGTCTAGTCAGTTCTTAAGAACACTCACAGTGAAGAAAGTACTCAGAGAAAGTCAAGACCCTATTCTTTTGAAGAGAACCCTTTTTTTTAATGATCCCCAATTCGGCATTTAATTCTAGAAGTGTAATATAAAGGCAGAGGGAGTTGTTAAATTTCATTTCACATTCACACTCTTCAGTTGGCACTCCTGCGGAACTGTTACTACTCTTCATGCATATTGAGGGGAAATGCACCCCTTTGTGCTACAGCTCATTCCCAGCCATTTCCCAGATTCTTGGTACTGTGATAGCATCGAAGCCCACAGGATTTCCCATTTATCCCTTTGCCATTTATTGTTGCTTCCTACTTTTGCAAAAAACAACTCTGTGGCAGAGGAGGGATGGGCACGATATCCTCTTAAGCTCACCAGCAGTTTCTTCTCTTCCTTCAAAGCGCACCACATCCTTCAAAGCACAGCACATCCTTCAAAGCACTGCTAATACTTGCCTGTCAGCAGAGGTGAAAGCAGGGTAGGAGGCAGAATTTTAAGATCGGGGTTGCATGCTGCTGCTGGGAAGCACACCAGTTCCAAGTGTTTTGAACTCGGAATTGCTTCCTAGGTTCCAGGAGCTAGACTGGAGTGCCTCGTGCCTCATTGTGGATTAGCAGGCTGGGCCATAATTAAAGATTTCCTGCTCTTTCTCATTTAGACAGAAGATACATGAACTGCTCCAGTCAGATTCAGTCTCCAAGAAGAAAATTAGTACAGACTATAACTGCGCAGCAGGAAAAAAGAAGTCAGTACTTCATCAAAGGCTGGGTGATTCTTCTGCCCATGCAATTCTGGATGAGTCTGAATAGCTGAGAAGCTCATAGCTATACCATGCAAGGAGTCATATGACGTGTCACAGCAGAACACCCTTCATTGCGTGTCCATGCCGTTTCTGTGGTGCGTGGTGAGGATACACAGGATGTCATTGCAGAGCATGCAGCAGTGCAGTTTGGGAGACAAAGCTACAGAGCCTTGCTGTAAGGGAAGAGTGCAAGCCATGGGGTAAAATGCCTCTGATGCCATCAGGAATGTTTCACAACATTCTATCTTCTGTTCATTCATATTTTTTTTATCATTTCTTGATTTGTTTTAATTCAAAGACTGTAGTGAAAAGCAGAGAGCTTATCGTCATCGTAGCACCTGGGATAGAAAATTCTGAACATGCACATATGAAACAACTCTCTGTTGAGCTTCCATTCCAGTCACTGTTCTCAATGGGCTGCTCTCCAAAGCCTCTCCTGCAGCAGTGCTGTCATGGGTTCAGGACACAAGCACAGCAGCTACACCAGCCCCTGTGACAAGTACAGCAGCCTCATTTGTGAGTTCTGAAGGGTTTGAATGGCCTTTGGGTACCCTTGAGACCTGCCTGCTGCTTGTGATGGGGATCACCATGTTGGCATGCATGCAGAGTGTTTTATCCACAGGCATTTCCTCTGGTCCCGAGAGTTAAGCAGAGTGGAGTGTGGGCCTTGACTGTGATTAGACTGCCATGCAGCATGGCCAAGAGATTTTCCCCAAGGCTGCACAGTCATGAGTGGCAGGGTGTGGGGGACAGTATGGGCGAGTATATAGTCCACTGGGCCCCTCCAGTGCTTTGGAAGCATCGAAGGTGGAAGGCAGCTGTATATGGAGTCTCCCAAAGACAAACTGCAGAAACTGCTGGAGGGGAGAGTGAATTACTTTGAGCCTGGTGGGCCCATGACACTTCAGGTCAGCAGGGCAGAGATGCAGCATACAGATGGACTCATGATCAAGGGGTGGACTTAGCAATGGACACTATTGCCCAGATTATTCACGAGTGTGAATACTGCACACAACCTCTCCTGCTCTGAAAGACTGTTACAAAAGATGGAGCCCAACATCATGGACTGGATGGACTCAGCAGCTTTATAGGGATTGGTCCATGCACTAAGGGATGATCTCTACCACTCTGCGTGTGTGTGTGTATGTATATATATATATATACACATGTGATGGTATATTGAAAAAGTGGGATCTGAGCATGACGTGAATGGTATGGAATAAGGGGTGGATAATGTCATGGGTTCAGCAGCAGCAGTCATTTTTCTTTAAGCAGTAGCTGGTGTAGCACTGTGTTTTGGATTTTTGGTTTGGGGACAGTGCTGATAACACCAGTGTTTATAGTAATGGCTTAGAATGTTTAGGCTGGCCAAGGACTATTTGAGTTTCATGCTCTGCCAGGGAGGAGGGGAAGCCAGGAGGAGGCCGGGAGGAAGCAGAGACAGTGCACCTGACCCAAACTGACCAAAGAGGTATTCCATACCACAGCATGTCATGTCCAGGACGTGAAACAGAGAGCAGAGACTCTGAAGGGTGGGGAAGAAAAAGGGGGGAGTGAGTGAGAGAATTGTTTGAGGGCCTTAAACCACAACAAGTGTATTCTTGCTAAAAGACACCGACCAACACAAAGTCCAAGCAGAGAGAAGTCAAAGGATGCAGCTAAGCAACTGGATGTCTCTAATTCTTTCTTGCTTAAATTGTGTGTACTCAGGTGGGAAAGGATTTTACTTTTCTTAGCTGAAAGAGATTATCAGCAGACTTGAGAAATGAAAGAGAGCCTTAAGCTGGAGCCAGCTCAGATAATTTTTTGGCTGTGAAAGTTCTAAATAACTTTAATACAAAGTAAACATAACAGTGGTGCTTGACATGGGCCAATATGTGATGTTGTTCTTTGACTTTAAGTCCCTGTTATTATTGTGCTTACAATAGATACAAATGAAAAACGGTGGCTCAATGTATCATGTTTTCAACAAACACAGAGCAAAAGGCAGTTTACTTCTGAGGAGCTTTTATCTAACCACACAGGTTGAAGGGGAATGGGAAGAGCTGTAACCAGAAAGGGTGTGTAATTGATCTCATGCTGGCATTGAAATTTGTATAGGTGGCCAGTTGAGGCATTGCTAGTAAAAGACAAGTGGGGAAAAACAGAAGAGCATTGACTAGAAGGGTACAACAGTTGAAGGGGATGAAAAAGGAAGGGGTACATCAGCTATAGCTGAGAGGAAGGCACTAAGGAAAATATGTTGGAACATGCTAGCTTTAACAACAGAGCCAAAATTGTTTGATATAACCTCTTGACACTGTTAAGAGTGATATTGCAGACCTAACACAGTCCTTGTTGCTTAGGCCACCGTTTGCTGCCATGGATAACACTGGAACATCTTCTTTGGCCCTCCTCTGGAGATGATGAATTTCTCTTGAGATGTCTCATGCTAAGTGGACAATATAATCCTCGATTGCATATCCAGTTCTCATAAGTTCACATCACATTTCAGGCAGGATAACACAGAACATCTACAACTATAGTTACACTAAGGGACTATTCCATTGATGCTAATGACAGATTTGTGCCTTAGCTGTTTCCAGTTTGAATAATTATAAATAATTAGAATTAATAATTATAAATACTTCTTTCATCTTTTTCCAGGCTACCTGGTGATCTCAGGATAACATTGGCACTTCAGCCCTTTGTCTGTCCTGGATAGGAAAGTTTAGCATTGCATTTGCCCATTTCATGGTTTCTGCTTAAAAAAGTCTTGAGCTTTGACAAAGTCCATATCCTAAGGCTCTCCTCAATATGTTAGATTTTGGTTGTTGTAAGTGAGAAAGAGTGCTTTCAGAGGGAAAGAACTACGTAATTTACAAGCTGCAAAATGACTACTTCAGAAATCAGAGGAAAAATATTATATATATGTACCTAAAATTTCAGTGCTAGACAATAAAGCCATGTACTTGCCCATGTGAACTGAACTTCACCAAAAAACCCCAGTCAGACATGGAAAAGAGACCACTTACGTGACAAATACTCCTCTGCTTCACACTAGTTCCAGGAATGATTTACAGATAGCAAATTTTGCCAATTTTCTTATAGTTACTCTGCAGACAATCAAAAGGATGTAAAGTTAATAAAAGCAGAGGAGTCTAGAAATTGCCTCTGAACTTCTCAACCCTGACCTTTGTGTATGGCAATAGCATTTCTGCAGAAATCCTTCCCAGCCAGTCAGACAGCATTCTGCAACCTTGAACCAAAATAAAATCCCTGACAGTCAAACTGAATAGGGATGAAAAACAAATCTGCATTTTACATTCATATACACAGTGGGAGCATTAAAGATTCAACTTCTTGTAGCCGTATTCATAGCTACAGGTAAATATTTGCTCTAAATTCATCTTCAGTGTGTTGTAGTATTTAGGTAAAATTCCCTTAGGTTTTCATAAGCCATTGCATTACTTTTGCTACAGTGGTCTGCGAGAGAAAATTCCACATCAGAAAGTAAAGGCAATTGCACTGTCTCTAGTTTTCACTGAAAATACATGGTTGAATTCTTTTGCCTGAAATACAAGGTCTGCTGCTGCTAACAAACAGACTTCTCCTTTTCTTCCCCATTTCTGCCCTGCCCTTTACTACTCATATACTCAGGCTACCATTCTGAGGGTCTGGTAGGTCACTGGGTTACTGAGGGTGGCAATTGCTACCCCACATCCTTCTTAAACCTTCTATTTTACAATGTTCCCCCACCCCTGTAGTTAAGGACCGTTATTTTGGATTAACTCTTTCTTTCCTCATGCCCTTATATTTCACTTCTCCTTGTTCAAAAACATAATGAAAGACTTCTACATCCTTTCAATTCATTTGGACAACAGCCTCATCAGCGTTTGTCCTTGGTGATGAATCTTCTTCCAAGCCCTCTTGTGTTGCTCCCATCTAGCTTTTCCTCATCTCTGCTGCTCAGCACAGCTTTCTTGGTAGACCATGTCATTTGTCTGTTTATTTTTTTTTTCCAAAATCAAGACTTGCTCTTAAACTCCTGATATTTATCTCCACCTCAGCCTAAATCTCAGATGTGAATCTGGGTCTTATATGGATGCTTCTGTCATGTACTCAGTATCTTTTACGTTGTCCTTGATCGTTAATCTGTTCCCCAGAATTCCCTATTACATCTGATGCTGTACCCTCATCTTACTCAAAACATTTTGAAATACTTTTTTTGCTCCATACAAAGGCAAAACTTTTAAGTTATCCTCCCCAGCCAGAGAAAAGTATGTTGAGGCTGCTTAACAAGCACAGCTGATTTGCCTTTGGTAGGAGATAACTGTGCTAAGATATACCAGCAAAGAAACTGCCCAAAATACAAGTTAATTTCTTCATTTTATGTTTCTTGCTGTGCTTTGATTTATCTGTGTCTTATCCTCTGGAGTTTCAGCTGTAAAGAGCAGGAATTGTCTTTATCACTGTACTGAATACCACTGCTATGGTCTCAGCTCTTTCAAGACAGTAAATAATGAGATACTCATGAAATTCTTGGCAAGTGTTGTGTTATAATACCTTTATCTGATTTCAGTGAGAGGTTTATCTAACTACAATCTTCTGGGATGGCTCCACAAAGCGGAATAATTTCTGTTTCCTTACCAGGTAACAAATGCCAGCTTAATAAATCAATCTATAATCACATGGTTACTTATTATCCATAACCAAAAGCCTTAATAATAAATCCTAATCTCTTTAGGATGATAAGTAGAAAACCAATGTGAACCTATTGCAAATAAAACTGAATAATTCACTCAAAAGCAAGGCCTCTTTATACCTTAATAACACAACGCTTTTTCCAGCTGTCAGCCTAGAAACTCAGTACCACTCAGTACCACACACTTTATTCTGTTCTAACAAACCTGCTAGTTAAAATGAGCTCTTCATCTGTAGGAGTAAGGATTGTGGAGTAGGAAAATATTACCTCTAGTTCTTCATGGAAAGTGAAGATACACTGCTGTGGTCGAGGCCAGAGTTTAAGTTGTTTTGTGAAGAAACATTTGAGCATGCATTTTGTAATGCAACCCTTGTTTTTGCTAACAGAGGAGTTTAATTCAGTTGATTGGACACAAATAGAGACACTTCAGGGAGACGACTCTTTGCTTATAGTTCCGTAGTAACTATTATCATGTATGCTGAAGAGAAAGACTTAACACATCCTGTTAGGAAATGTGGGTACCAGATGCCTAAAGGAGCATGTTGCAGAGAATATCTGTGTGATGCACCAAAGGTTTTTTTAATTGTCTGATATAACTTCAGGGATGCAGCATTACTGACACCCCACAAGCCATGCTATGGAGGACACTAGATACGATGGTCCCAATTACCCCCAGTCTTTCCTTGTCCTAATTATATTTTCTTTTTTTTGGTTTATTTTATTGTCATTACCTTGTGACACAAACACCCCAAAATCATGGAATCACAGAATCATACAAAGGTTTGGGTTGGAAAGCAAATTAAGATCATCTAGTTTCAGTGCCCTGCCGTGGGCAGGGATGCCTTACATTAGATCACGTCGCCCAAGGCTCTATCCATCCTAGCCTTGAATGCTGCCAGGGATGGAACATTTATCACTTCTATTCCATCACACTTATCATGATGTAATATGATAGCCATTATGGGTTGTCTTGATAGTAGAGACTACTGGCCATGCCTGGTTGATGTTAGCTGTAAAATAAGGGTAGCTAAAAATTAAAGAGTTTTTATTTGCCAATAATTTATTTGCCAATAAGAGTAATATTTGCCAAATGGGAATGGAGTGAATCCTTTTTGTAATTCACACTGCAGAGTATGGTGCACATCTGACACCTTAGTATGCGGGAGGAGGAGCATCTGCCAAAAGGCAGGGAAAGCGCATGCCACCATCTTTTTCTTTCCCAGATGTCTTCATCCCTCTTGCTAATTTAAATTTTCTTTTATCCTGAGTAAGTATTGATCTTTGGTGACACCAAACTTACATTTCATTACATTTTGTGCTAATTGGTCTTCTGGTAATTTGAAGGTTGATTAGTTTTTTGTTATCTGTGATTACAAACAGGCACACTTAAATGTTACCTTAGTGCTAATCTGCTGCTCTAGTCAAGAATAATTTAGATACTTTCTCTTGTAATTGAAAGTAATCCCTGATGGACAGGTAAATTAGCTGATAGGTGGACTTAATACATGTTCTCTGTGGCTAGGTGGTATCAACGAATAAAGGTCCATCCGCTGTTCGCAGTGGCAAGACATTTTAGTTCAGTTAATTACCATTTGTTATTAATCAGTTACATGCAACCAGCTCATATAGTCTCCATTGACCTGTAAGAGGGATACATAGCATACTGCTCCCTTTAATCCCTGGGCTCTTGGCAGAAGATGCAGCCATGTTTCTGATCCTCTCCTGATTCAATCTGAATAGTAATGGAGTGGAAGCTGTAGTGCTCAAACAGTGAGTGGGTAATGTCTTTCAAAATCTTCTGGCTGTCGTCTGTGTCTGTTACAGATAGCAAGGAGAAAATAATCAAAATACATATAGTACTTTAAAGAACAATAAGTGTTTATTGACAGAAACTATCAGCAAACTTCTAACAAGAAGTTTGTTTCGAGAAGTGCTTCTTGTCCTTTTTATCCTCCTTTCAAGAATCTGCACATCAGCAGAAGTTTGTTCATTCAAATGTGGTCAGAATATGCAGTTTTGGCAAGAGCTGAGCTAAGAGTAATCACCAAAAATAATCAGTTTAGCAGAAGACTGGAAGAAAGCAGGACTACTTAAAAAAGATTAATTCATCCAGTCAGGAAGCAGCAACAGTGCCAAGTGATATACACAGATACAAGTTGCTGATAGACCCAGTCTTTCAGGCAAGTGGGGACTCCATAAATGATTTATTTTCTGAACCCATTCTTGGCCAGTCAGAGGTGGAATTTTTTTCTTAAATAAACCTTACCATGTGTAAGCAAACAGATAAATAAGAAAATTGATGTAGATATTGGAGAGTTACAGCTACACTCCAAGCTATGTTTAAAGATTGTTTTATAGTTAGAGATGAATCGGGAATGCAGATTTGCCCTGTCAATTTTTCTTACGGGGATCAACAGTTTTCAAGTTTGACAAATCCACTCTAAACCTTGTTTGATATTGTGAAAAAAAAAATCTGCCTGGGTCTAATTCTTCTTATTTATTTAAAATATCTTGGAGCTTGCTTCCTTGCTCCACAATCTCTGCAGTTTTCAGGTTCTGGGCTAAGTAGCTTTGTTTTTTTGGCAAGATTTCTGTGAGAAGGATTTGAGAGATTTTCTTGTTGATGTTGTTGTTATTTTGCCAACAAAATGATGACATTTGTTTTAAAAAGCAGCAGAGATACATAGAGTCAGTTGTATCCCAATCAGGAGAGACTTTACCAGGCAGCAGCTGAATACTTACTCCTTGTTCACAGAAATTTACTGACCTGTGGCAACATGAGCAGATAAAATAGTTTGATTCATTGTCAAGGACCAAAGATGAAGGTTGTGAACAGATTCCACTTTCTCAACTGCTAGAATTCTTGCCTTCACTTCCTCATAAGCAAATCCTTTTGATGTTCCTTAAAGGAGAAATTGGTGGTGAAAAAAAAGATAAGTGAGAGGTAAGAATAATGTTCATTAAGCTAAAGTGCATCATGAATCTTTATTCACTTAGATGTATAATTTTAATAAAAGTATTCAATGCTTTTTCTCTTCAGAGTTCACTGTGAAATTTAATCATATCTTTTGTTTTATACTTCCCCATGGAAGAACGAGACTCATACATGTTTTAGGAGATGATACTCTGAGGGTTCAGTTTACATAGGGAAGTAAGCTGTTTAGCCCAATACTGTCTTAGTTTTGCACCCACATCTTTTGTGAGTGCAGATTTTATGGCATCACCTTAACATGTCGGGGGGATTCTACCCTCAATACATCTACACAATTGAAAAGCATCTGTTTATCAGGGAGGGAAAGACAAACATAAAGATTAAAAAGGTTTGACTGAGGAATCTTAGATGAGATTAGATCCCAGGTCTAGTTATTCAGTAGGTCAGTAATTGTTTTCCTAGATCAGCCTTCTTACAAAAGAAGATGACAGAGATGACCCTCATTCAGAGTGAGGACAATTGTAATAGGGTGAGTTGCAACACAAAAGTCAGGATTTAATCTAAATCCAAATTTGATCAAGGAATTTATTTACAGATCTTCCCTGGAGTATGAGCTGGCAGTTGGAAAATGCATCTCTATGCCCTCATGAACAGTTATGCTCATCACTCATCATGTTTCACTTGAAACATCAAATGAAAAGTATTTTTAATGCCAGCAGTTATGAAATATAATAATGATAAACACAGTATTGCTTCACTTTTTCATGCCGTAAAGGAAAATTTTTTGTAATTGTTAATGACTTCAGTGTTTTATGCTTTGTCTTATCAATTTATAACAATGATATGCTATATAGAGTACTGACTTAGAAGAATTTGATGCTGACACGTACATACTACTTGCTTTTTTGGAGAAAACTGCAGGCAGCCAGTGCCTGCATGACAGAGTCAGTCACAGGGGCATGCAGCTGACACCCAGGACAGACTGGATACCTGGGGTAAGAGCCACCTCCAATACCAGCTCCAGCATCCATTTTATCTTTAGAAAAATCTGAGCAGAATATGCTCCATAGGAGGTAGGGGTCTAGCTTCAGGGACCACCTCAGAAGCACAGTGTATAAGGTCTTGCTGCAGAGGGGCACTTAGCATTGCCAGTCTTGGCACAGAAGCACTTATGAGAATCAGTGCTCTGAGAAAGAGACCCCTGAGTGTCAGTGGAACTTTGATTTGTTTTGGCAGCCAAGGCGCAGGCAGTTGCTGCACTCTGTCTAGGTACGCTGATACATATATATACATGCATATATATGTGTATATATAAGTATATAAATATATCTCTATCTCACAATCACTGAAAGCAACCCAAACCTAGAATAAAAAGACAATATTGGAAATTTTCTGTCTTGAAACAAAAGGAGATACAAAGTGAAAGAGAGAAGTAAAAAAACAGGGAGTCACTGAGTAACTCATATCCATTCTAAACCTACTCTATTACAATTGTTTTTCCCTTTAACCCTTATGTCTTCCTAGCTGAGAAAGAGATTACATTATGTTATTCAATGAAAGGAAGGCAAAAACATGCATCTGTGACTGCTCAAGTCATTTAGCCTTGCAAATCAAATTATCAGGCCTATATCTGATAGAATTGAATATTTCTCAGCATAGTTCTTCTTTCTGTAATGTGCTGAGAATTGTCTACTCCCTTGTACCTGTACCTGACTTGAAAGCTCCATTGGCTTGATTTTCTGGACTGGCATAACTAAAAATCTTTTAAACTTCTGCATCTTGCACTCAGCCCATTTCACAGACACAGTTAAAAGCACAGCCCGGGTAAAGGAATTATTACACAATGAACAAAGAGAGTGACCTCTCATGTTCCAAAAATATGAGAGAAGGTAAAATGCAATGTCACATATGACAAACAAAACCAACTCAGCTTTAGGAACACATTGGGAGTTTGTTAACAGAACGCTCATACACAGGTTGTTATGAAAACTGACATATGTATAAATCTTCTAGTGTAATTGTAGAAAACAACTTTGATTAAAATTGCAATTAGGATCAAAGTATGATCAGAATTACAAGAATATTGGAGACCAATACGGAAGTATGCCATTATGCTTTTGTCAGTGAGTATAAGCATTATGTAGGAAGAGAGAGGAAAAAAAAACCCTCAAAATATAACTGTATTGATTCTGGAAAGAGGTCCTACCTTCCATTAACACAATCAAAATATCCCTTAAAATGGTGATGGTCGTTGCCAAAACAAAGATGGAAAACACAAATGTGCAGATTGGATCAGCTATTTTGTATTCTGGCTAGAAAAATATAAACACATCATTTTGTTAATTACATTACTGTTGGTTATTGCCATTTTAAATTAGTTAATCTCAAAGAATAATACAGTCCATTCATCTAGTCCAGAATGAGTGTTGACATCTTTGCCAATTAGGGAGCCTCAGCACAGAGAATGAGGGCACTACAGATGCAGAGAGAGACACCAAAGTATCCTTGCAGTTGAAACACCGAGAAGGAAGTGTTAGACTCTCAACAGCCATTTCAATTACCAAGAATAACTGTCTTTGAATAAATTACGATGGATATCATTAATATGGAGAAAATATTTACGTAGTACCCCGTGTCACAATTCTATGACAATAACTGCTATCCTTAATAGCAAAGAAGGCAAGCGAACTAATAAAACTAACCTTAAAGAACACGATAAGTGCACTAATTAGCACACTAAGACTCTGGAATAGATCTCCGATGGCGTGCACAAACGCTGCCCGCAGGCTGGCATTGCTCAGAGCTGGCTTTTCCAGAGGGGCTGACACTCGTTCTCTGGCTTGTGACCCATGGCTGTGCCCGTGGCCAGACTGGTGCAGAATCAGGCTTAGTCTGCAAGAGGTGTAAAGCTGCAAATATCAGTGGGGTTACTGCACCTCTGAAAGCAGTGATGTCACATACGTCATCACTCCTCTCACTTCTGAATGCTGAAGAGTAAAATCAGAGACACTGAGTAAAAATGCAGGGTGGCTAAGCAGATAATTCCTAGGTGTTTCAGTGCTTTGCATACAAAACAGAAAGTCTGTGAATGGAGTAATTAATGAGGCCTCATTTTCTATAAATTTCTTGAATGCTCTGACATCTAATAGAAAGTGAGATGGAGATTAATCTTTTCCTGGAGTTTTTGCATTCATAATTTCACTTCCCAGTATTGCAGCTAACAGGAAGGAAGAGAACAACTTCATCCTTCAATGAAAAGCAAAATTTCTCTTCTCTACCCTTTTCCATATCTTCATCAAGCTCATGAACACTTCATATTTTTGAGGTTAATATCAGTTGTTTTTTATTGCAATGCAGCAGCAGGTTCAAAGTTCAAAAGTTATACTGGAGAGGAAAACTAACTTACAGGATGTTGGCGATCACGGCACAAGCAGAGGTAATGAGCATCACTGTAGCATCAATATTGTAATCAGGGTGTAGCAGCCTCAAGCTAGCCAAATATATCAACACACCAGTCACCATCCAAATGATTATCATAGACAGCAAAGCTCCCAGAATTTCTAGGAATTAAAACAATCTGATATTAACAGGAATCATAAGTGCAAAAAATGATAAAAGTCTGATGGTAATGGTTCCAAGTTTGTGAGCTTTATAGCCAGGACAGTTACTTCTCATATTTTTGCAGCCTTGATGCTCACAAGGAATGGGCCAAAACCCTTTCTGCTCGTAGGAAATCCAGTGGCTGCCAAAGGCAGCTCTATGCATGTGATGGCCTAACCCTGTTCTATCTGCTCTTTCTTTTCTCCTCTTTCTAGTGTTGATTTCATGTGGCATTTCCAGAAATAGAAGAGATGAAAGAGATCATTTGTGGAGTTTAGGAATGAGCAAAAGGAGCTGTAAAAGGAAGGAAGGATGAAAGAATAATTCTTTTACATCTGATGTAGTTAGCTGGCCCTGCTGATTTGGCACGAATACCCCAGGAACCAGCCCTCCTTCTCAAACAAGATTGTCTTGGTCATGGGTGAAGAGGTTGGAGGGAAAGAGAGATGCTTGGCTCACCCAAACCCGCTGTCAGACATGAGCCCTCTCCAATTGCTTCCCTTGTTTCTGCACACCTCTTGTCACTTCACACCCCAGAAAACCAGTGACAGCCCCCAGTGAGGTCCTGCCAGCAAAACCTCTTCTTCTTCTCTCCTGGGACTCATCCTGTCAATGGCACAAAATCACTTTTGTGCCACCAGCATGAAAGGACAAAGAATTTATTTTTTTTCCCTGGGGCAGTGAAATTTAATTTTGTCTCTATTGGTTCTGAGTTGGGCTCAAATAAATCCAGTCCCCAAGGCCACCTTTTATTGAACTGCCAGAGGACAGGTCCAAGGATGTTCATATGAATGTACAGCATGCTTTTAATAGAATGTGGAACTAGCAATTGCCATGTGTCTTGAATGGGTAAATGCGTCACTTTATGAGTGCAGCTGAGACAATACCGAGGTAAATGAAAGCTCACAGTAAAGTGAAAGGCAATAGATAGCCATAAATAGCAAAACACTTGCACAAATTTGCACTGGCAGCCCATGAAAGCAGCTGAACTTATGGCTTTGAATGTATTTTTATGAGACACACCTTTTGCAGAAGTCCAGGCTTCAGATACTTACCAAAATAGCTATTTTGTTTAAAACTGACAAATAACAAATGAAAGTGCACTCTTAGAGAAATCTTGTCTCACTTAAAGGAAGGCTAACATTAAGCATAACTGGTATTTATATTTGCTCCAAGTTCCAGGTTGAAACCCTGCAAATTTGGCCCAGCTGAAGGTGCTGATGGTTATGCTATCATTGGCATGAAAGGAGTCAACAGCTTTTGGGAGCACCCGAGTGAATCTGTGTGCATGTATGCATATGCTCCACAACTGAATGTGTTAGAGGTCACCTGTATTGCATAGGTAAAAATATGTGCTACTTTTCAATGTAATGTATTAGCAAATGTTTAGCTAAGCTTAAAAACCAGTTCAGTAGTATTAATTGCTTTACTCAACGTATTCTCTGTTACATTTCTTCATCACTACTGGCGCTGACAGCAGAGCAAACAATACTGTGGGACTGTTTGGGAATCTGGATCATGCCAGAAATAAAGAAATTGAGCTTGAAGAGGGCTTTCCTACCTGGAGGTAGGTCTGGCTCACACTATCGGTCTCATTCAATATTGTGCTTCTAACCACGTTTCTAAAAGTATGTGCACTCCCAAAGGATTTCATTGAATTCGAACCACTTGACTGGTTCTGCTGCCTGACTTTGGCTTGGAGCACAGGAGGCATTCAGGTGGTCTCTGCTAAACCCAAGCCCTGTCATAAACAGTCTTTGCTTGACAAACCCTATCAGTCTGAGAAAAGAAGTGAAAAAACAGCTCCCAGTGTCACAGAGGGCTGCAGATGCAAGGCCTTAGTAGTCATTGCACAGTGACTTTGCCAGCCCACTGACTGCCCTCTGTTACTCTATTAAGGCACGCACCTGCATATTAAACTGGAACTATAGAGGGGAAAATAAACATGAAACAGGTTAACTATCATGGAATGCAACTAGCTACTAACATTCAATGCAAGGCTCTCTTTGCTACCAGGATAAAAAGACAATAAAAGTTTAAGTTTGAAGTTCTTCATTGCAATAACAAAACCCTAAAAAATCTAACACAGACTGAGGCGAAGCTACATGAGGTGACTGAACCTCAGGTAGCTTCATGAACATCGTGAATCTCATGAATGTCAGCAAGAGAGAAGTTTTCCTTTCTTCCCAGGCTAAGAGAACATAAACACAAAAAGTAATTCTAGGCCAGCTGATGGTAAGTAGTAGTTTGCTAAGGCTGCAAAATGCAGTTCTGTGTTGTCTATATAATGCCAACCATGTTTCAGTCATATTAAGCCCCACTTCACCCAGCAGCTTGTTTCCAGCGATGTCGATAGTATATATACTCATGTAGAAATGTAAAGACAGAATGCGTATGGCATATGTCTTCCTTGGTACATTCTGCAGCTACAAGCAATCTCAGCCTACAGGCATCTTGCAACAGAAGCTGCTTCTGGACCTTCATAGTGTACAGCCCTGAAGCATTTATTATCTGAGTCCTCAGTTCAGGTGCATAGGTGTCTAGAGCCATTTGAGAAATAGTAAATGTTAAAGGATTGCACTTTCCTACAAGTAGAACATTATTGTCTAAAGAATAATGTAATAATAGTAATCAATTATCATTCTATAAATGAAGCAGACTCTCATGTTAATGGGAATTGCTACTTTTATAGCAACTTGTGTTTTATAGTAGGTTGAGGACTCAGCCCTCATCCTCAAGTCACTAAGGGAAGTTTCTGTTATCTCAGCCAAAGCTAGCACCAGCCCAAAGCTATATAAATGAACTGAAAGATAAGTTTGTAGGTAAGACATAATTGTGCTCTTCACTTCTTTGAAGCTTACTGGCTTGGTCTGTTTGCCATGTGTCCTGGAGGTTTTGAGAGCAGTAGTGCACTATCTCTATCTGCAGACCTGTGGGACATCAGAACATTTTCCAGTCCTTTGCTATGATGATTTCCTTTTCCCATTCCACATGTTCATACTGTGACACATTTTCTACCTGCTCGGTGCCACCCGAAAGTCAGCTGTTTGGTGGGAGGTTTGGAAGCAAGCCACAGTGAAAAGAGGCTGATGAGGAAGCTTGTCAAGTCCACTAGGATGTGTGTCGCATCAGTGATCACCGCCAGGCTCCCAGCAATATGCCCACCTGTGTGAAACACGCATCCGTATCATTGCTCTGGTCAGACATTTGAGTTGATCAGATCAAACTCGAGACCTGCTTTGCTGTGAATCAGAGAGAACATTCCATTTTCAATGCATAACTCAAAACTCTTCAATGATAGTTTCATTTTGTGCCTTGCTCAGGCAGTGAAAGGTACGAAATAACAGGAAGAAATAAGCTAAACTTCTTTGTCCGAGAAGGACAAAAGGAATAGTGATACATCAGTGATGTTATTATTTGACTCTCTTAATGTGTCTATTTTAATATTAGATTTCTTCAGCAAAATATTAGTGATCACATTTCCAGTATCCTCCCACTACCTTTGCACAGATCACTGATATTTTTATGTATGTACAGAAACTCAGAGACAGTTGATGGGATTAATTTCCTATTTGTCATAGGAAAATATGCATGTTCTTCCTGAGCTTTGGACGGATGGATGCCCAACTGTTTATTTGTCACAGGCAACACTAAAACTGGAATAACAAGAAAGGTCCCAGTAGAAAAGCTGTGATAAATAACCAGCCATTTTGGCGAAGGCATAGCGAAAAATGTTCTGTTCGTAGGACTAATCTATCATTTTGCATCTGTAATGCAAATTTTCCTGCTAAAGCTCAAAAAATGTGGCTGAATGTCATTTTACTTTGGGGGATTTTGGTTTCATGTGAATTCTGTGAAAAATAGAAAACCCTATCAACATTTCAGGCTGAAACCACATTTATTTTACCCAGTAAGCCAAATATCATTATTTTGCCAAACATTTCTAACCACGTCTCAGGAGTAAAGGAAAATCCAAAGGAACTAAAAGGTTGCTCTAAAGTAGTCCAGCTGTTAATGGCTGCAGGACATGACAAGGATCACAGGCAAGAAGCTGTCCTGTGAGCTTGTCATAGCAGGGGAATCTTTTCATCAGACGAGCAATGTAGAAAAAGGGAAATGTGAAATATTAGAGCCAAAACATCGGGTTTCTGCTTTTGGCAATGTATTTCTGTACTTCAGTCATTTAATTAATTTCAGCTCACCTGTTTCTCCTGACTACAACCCATATGAGAATCAATGAATCCTGAAAAACATCATAAAATGCCTCATTCAAACCATTAGCAAGATACCTTTGCCAAAAGGACAGGTAGACATCTCTCATTTCCTTATAGATTGAAAGTCTTCATGCCAGCAGGATGGACTATCTGTTTAATTTCCTCCCATAACAGATTTTAGATTAGAATACCTAACACTATGATTTGTCACCACAGGACAATGTATATTGCACATACAGAACATATATTATTTATCTCTGCTGCCTCAACATTCATCCTATTTACAGCTGAGAGTTACTTTCCAAAAGAAGGGCAAGCATGACTGCAGTATTTGGGGGCACCTCATTTCTCAGGGTGAAATTAAAAATTCAACAGAATAGGGATTTCCCAGAGCATGCAGCTGTAAATGCACACGTATTTTTTTGCCCATGACACAGCTCTTTGGCTTTCACTGTTTACAGGGTAGCTGTTTCTCAAGTGGGAAGCAATTTTGCATAGCAGAAGGAAGCAGGCTTATCTGACAGCATGCAGATGTTAACAACCAAGGCATCAGCTATCTTTGAGCAAACAAATATGTAGAGCACAAGCTGCCTGCAAAACCCTATTGCATTTTCGACCCTGTATTTCCATGTTTTGTGGGACACCATTACAAAAGCTTATTTCCAACCTGCCATCTTTCAAAAATGTTATGCAATTATTGGTTTATGTATTGCTGGCATAATTAATGCCTTGGGTGAGTTTTTAAGATCTCAGCCTGCTTATCTTAGCAATGTGGTCAAGCCTTTATATTCCTTTTAGACAGTAGGACACATGTAGTGTTTATCTCTCTTTCTAGTGCCCAAATGGAAATAATTTCAAATACTTTGAAATCCACATTTGGTCCTTTGCCACTAAAAATCCTTCGAAAGCACTTTTATGTTCAGGGCTGTACATAGGATGTAATCAGTTTGACCGGTATCTCCAAATCTATGGAGACTGTGATGGATCTGCATTAGACAAACAGGAGATAATAGTCTTTTGGCAACAGTTGGTGTATCAGGCTCAGCCAACAGTGCTCCTTTCGGAAGAGCAGTAAGGACCAGTGCAGATGGTTTGAGAAAAAACATCATGGAAAGATTTAAGGATTCAAGGCAGCATAACTGTCCAACATCTTTGGAATGATGCAGCTTTATTTCTCCTGTTTAGCATAATAAAGTCCACAGAAGATGTTTGCCCTTAAAAGGAACAGGAAGAGGATCATATTCTTCATTTTCAAGAGTAAGGGCTGTCCAACAGTTACAGGCTTTTATTGCTGTGTATCAATGATCCCAACAAGCAGCCTTTCTGACTTACTATTGCCTACAGTGGATGTTTATAGCTTTGTATACCACAAAGCAGCAGAAATTGTCAATAACTCAATGGTCAATCATCAGGCAGAGCCAGTCTAGCCTAACAATTATAAAAATTAAATGTATGGCTCATAATTACAAAAATCTCCATAGATGCTGTCTGTAACTGCAGTTAATAACTGGTTTGTCAAAGTTTAATGGTCTGGAGCAAAATGGTCTTCAAGTCTGTTACTTAAGCTGTCACTACAAAAAAGGCTGTATGATTCATTAAGCAAAATGAAACATTTAGTTAACGTATCATCTGTCCTTCCAATTATCCTCCAGCATTTCTGCATTCACCAAACTTAAGCCTACTGATTATTTGGTTTTGTTAATAATGCATCACTTCTAGCACTGGAAATGACTGGATAGATATTAATGTTATGCACCAGTTTTCATGGGGAAATGCAGATGGCCTACAAACAAACAGGGCTTCGTACAGAGGAAGCACCTGGGAGGGAAGAGTTGGAGAAGCCCCTGATGGGTTTGCCAGCCAGGGGAGGAGGCTGAAATGCAGTGGATCTTTCAGAGCCTCCATTCCTTACCTGAGGGGAAGAAAAAGCCTTTCTGTTTTATTTTCATGGGGCTTCCAGTGCTCTTGAAGCTGGGAAAACATGGGTTTCAGAAGCCTTCCTACCTGAGTTTTGTTAACCCTCTGTGGCATGAGTGGCAAAAGTCTGTGGGATTCCTTATGCCTTACCCTGACTCACCTCATTGCAGAGAAGGGGAAATTGAAGAGCCAGGAGCTATCAAGTGGGAATTAAGTACCACAGAAGCCATGCAGAGAGCAGATTGGTGTGACAAAATGAAAGTTAATGCTCTATGAATAAGCCAAATACTTATATTGGATATAGTAGGATGAGTCCAGAAGTGAAAACTAATTAGAGAGAGGAATAATCTTCCATTGATCCAGAGACACACCAGCAGGCAAATTCAAAAGACAAACATGCCCTGGTATAAACACATTGACTTAACTGAAGAAAAACAGATGGTGAGTCTGGCCCTGAATTTCCATGGATTTTGCAAAGACTGTTGCATTGAATATCAGACCCTACTGCTAGAAACCTGCATCAGTGCTGAGATCTCATTGGCCTGGATAAATACATGAAATCTTTTAAGCTTTTCCAAAAAAAATATAACCCAATCTCTGAGAAACCTTTTCTGACATGATGCTCAGACATGCGAGCCACTTCTAACTCAGCTTGAAGACCTGGGACAACAGTTCAGACCACCAAGTGATCTTTGTATTCTTACCCAGATGCAGCCATTAAACGACTATATGAAATTGTTTTGATAATTTCACATTTAAAAAAAATGCTTTTTTTTTTAAACTACAGAGAAAGGAGTTATTTTAGCCCAGATGGGTTGATCTCTGTGCAACATAGGTCCCTGCAGTCAAAGTGCAGATGAAAGGGCATGAATATAGCTGTGCTGAGGACCAAACTGAGCTCTTTTTTGGGCAAATATACTCCCCTGTAATCTCAGCAATCATGAAGAAGATGCAAATTACTGATGCTACACAAAGCTTCCTCCTGGCTTTATGCTGCTCCCTTTTTCTGTTCTCATAGGCCTGTGAGTAGAAATGACAGTGATACGCTGGATTAGCTTCAGCAACTTCTGCTTCTTGCTGCTGCCTGTCTTCATTTAAATTCTTCTGATGCCAGCTCATCCTTTGGGATTGAAAGAAAGAGAAGGTTAAAACAGAAAAACCCTGGTGATTTGGGCATTTAGACCTGCAGCCCCAGAAACTATGTAATTAATGCTTTCAGAATGCTTTAGAAACAGCATTTGGAACAGCGGAGCAGGGCATAGACAAGGCTTGTTTTCACAGGCAGGTCTCTGCAGGAGTGAGATGCTCATGAAATGACTGTTCTGGCTATACTTCCCAGCTCTTCAGGCTTTCCTACATCCTTTAGCATTTTATGAAGCATGGGGTGACTTTCTTAGGTTGTGTATCTTATGCACACTCTGTGATAAAGTCATACCTCATGCAAACAGTAATAAGATTCAGCATACCATGGAGATGATTCTAGAGAAAAATTCCTTCTTTTATTCCCAAGAGATCTGTTGGAAAGACTATTAAAAAGAAGATACATCTTATTTTTCTCAAATATAAGCAACTAAAGATATTTCTTTCCATTCTTTGTGTGTAGAACTATTTTATCTCCATTTTCACCATATGTACAAAATCTGTCAATCTCCCAGCTGGACCTGACATAGAAAATATTGCCAAAAAGGTTCAAAGACACCTGAAAAAATCAAATAAATCAATCCTCCGCAGTATGCTGACCCCTTTGTGCCACTGATACCACAGAAAGTTGAGAAGTTCAACAGAAGTGCCTCTTTGAGCATTGCTCCATCACAAAGTGATTTCCCATCCACATGTGCTCTGCCACAAAACATCAGTGCTGTCCTTATGAGGGATCATGTGCAGGAAATGTGGGATTGCAATAGGGAAGCCCAGGATGGAGCACAATGCATTGCAACAGCGGGAGATCTTGGATGACTATAATGTGGTGCTTTCACCAAAGGAGCACAGAGACTCCCCCAGGGTGGTTTGTACAAGGACATTCTCTCCTCCTCATCTCTCGACTGAGGAGATCCCACATGAGAACAAACAAACAAACAAAACAAGCCCCTGAACCCTGTCCCAGGACGCTCAACTGAAAGCCATTATGTCTCTCCAGATACAAAACTTATTGCACAGTTGCTTCTAACGTGATAACTCCATTGGTAAAACATGTACTGCCATGTACTGAGACTTGTGGGGTGCACTGTGGCATCAAAAAGTGAATCCTGCCCAGATGCACATGCATAACGTCCATATATCCACCTGCTACAGCTGTGTGCACAGGGACAGAGTCCACATGCATTACCCAGGAACGCAGCAAATTCCACTGCTGTTTCCAAGTCTGCAATCAGCATAGGGGCATGATGTGGAGCTGGGCTTAGCTGCCCCAGCAATGACAGCCTTTTTTCTCCATTTTGACTATGGACTTTCCTATGGGGCCAGTAAGAATTGATTCTTCAGGTGTGTAAAGACCTATGCTCCAGGAAGTACATGGATATTGGCAACTTTCTGTAGCATTTCTACACTATTTATGGATGTGTCAAGGTGCCTGAAATCTCAATGGAAAGAAATCATGCCAGTGGCTGCCAATCTTCATGTCAAGACAAAAAATGCACTGAAATCACAAGCTTTTTCCAGCTGCCTTTTTGGGCAGCTTGAGGGGGCTGCAGCTGCTCTGTGGGTCCAAAGCTCCACCAGAACTTTGAGGCATCTGCAGATGCCTCAGCCTCTTGTGTTCATCCTCACCACAGAGGTAGGTACTGGCAAAAAAGGAACTGACCCACCTCGGCAGCCAACCATGCAATTGTAGATAATCAGCGTGGATTTAACTTTGTAAATATTATTGAGATGTTCCAAGGATGCAGCGTGTTCCCCTGAGTCAGCCTGTTTCCCAGCCAGGGTAGCATGTGGTCTCTGTTTGCTCGGTAGATGTGACTGGTTCCCTCTGTACATATATGACGAGCTTGCATGAAAGATCAATTGGTCAGATTTAATGCCTGATGCTTGAAGACAACGAGTTTTCTTAGTTCTTTTGTATTTTCCTTTATTTTCCCCATAACAACAAATAAATGGAGCTGGGGCGCCTGGGGAACAGGCTGCCCATCTGACAGCTGAGGTCCCCACTAGCCAGTCCTTCTCTAGCCCTTTGGTTTACATTCATCAGGCTCCTCAGAAGGTACCACAAATTGATTCCTTTGAGATGGGTTGATAAAATGCTGTAGTTCTCCCACTCCCTCCTGAAAATCAGGGCATGCAAGTTTTTCTTTCTCATGATCCCTCTCTGGAGTTAACTTTCCTATAGTTTGAATGTAAAATTAATTTCCCGTTAACTCGATTTTCATCAGCTAGCATTGAATGTTAAAATCGCCTTAACAATGTGAGTCATGATCAGCTCAACAGCCTGTCAGGGCAGGGATGCCAAAATTACCCCTGCGCATTTCTGAGCCACCAAATCCTTTCCTTGCTGCTATCAAAATAGGTCGCTTTGTGATCTCCCTCCCTGTTTTAATCTTCAAGTCCCTCCACCAACTATCAAAATCTCAGAGTACCACGAGAAGTAGGAAACCACAATCCACAGATCTTGTTGAGCATGTGAAAAGCAAACAGAGACAGCATAAACACACAAATGTCACTTTTTTCTGTCTAAAGGGTATCCAAACAGAAGTGGCCCCATTGTCAGAGGTGGTGAGCATTCGCTGCTCCCTTTGAACTTACAGAGCAGCATCTGGCCCAATGAGTTAGGAAGACTCCTGCCAGCTCCCATGTGCAACCATTATCTTTCTCTTCCAAGAGCAGCCTGACACTAATTAAAAGAATCTAAGAGGCAGTTTTATAAATGTGTGAATCAAAAGCTCAAGGTGCAGAGATCAGCTCTGTCAAACCATAAACCCCTTCTGAGTGTGTTAGAACAACATGTAGCCTTTGAGCGTCAGATCTCTGCACAAGCACACTGCAAGCACAGTCCCAGATTAAAAAATAATCTTTCCTCCATTTCGAATTCTCTTTCCTTTGTAACTGAGATAGTCAGGGGAATGTCACAGAATGGCTCCCACTGAGTCATGCCTGGAAGGGGGGAAGGAGGAAATATTAATACATATTGCAGATTCCACACAAATCATTAGCAAGAGCTTTTGATTGCAACTTCCTTTTGTTTGTTTTCACTTGATCAGTTGGATGCCTTGTTCTTCAGGCTGATGGGAATAATTGCCATCCTCCCAGACCATTATGAGATCCCCAGTCAAAAGAGCGAAATGCGAAATCACTGCACTTCCCACAGGAGATCATCTCCTTCACAAGGGGACATAGTAATTCTTTTGGTGCCTGAAAGGATAATAAAACTGCCTTCAGAGGAAAAATTATCAAAGCCATAGTCACTTCCTTATGCTGGCACCACTCTGATTCCAACTGATGTACCAGTCTTGAATGTTTCCAATTTTATAGCCTGGCTGTCCAGATTTTCCTTTTCCTTATTGTGGGCACAAAATGAAGGCAAACATTTATATATCTTCACACATTTATATGACTAATAGATGGGAATTTGTCCTATGGTTTTTATTTAGCTGCATTTTGAGAGCCTGGCCATCTATGCACAAATGTGTTGTCAATAAATATGCTTTTGCGTAGCAGTAGAACAGTAACTGAATGGAGTTAGACAAAAAAAAAGCATGTAGCCAAGTATCCAAACTCCATCCTGAGCATGAGAGAATATGTAAGGGCAAAGTACCGTAAAGGAACATGTCCAGAGTAGTACCACTCCCTGGTTGCCCAAATCTGGAGGCTGGGATGTGGCTGAACCAGAGCTTGTGTCTAATAGCCTTTTACATTTTCTTCCACAAACCTGGCTGATGTGAAGGTGTTGAGTTCCACAGTTTAATTATGATTTGTGCAAAAATAATGCGTCCTTTATTATTCTTAAACTACCTGCCTGCTGTTTTAATTAGTTCTGGTACTATCAGGAATAATGAATAGCTATTCCCTGTTTACCTTCCTCACATCATTCATGATGCTGTGCATCATTGTTATAACCCTGTTATTTAATTTCTGTTTCATAATTCTTACTATCTTGGTTCGAATGTTTTTTCTGAGATGAAGTGGCTACAACTGAAGTGGGCATAATGGAGACGATGTATGGCCAGTACTGGGCATATGCAGTCCTTTCTGCAGGGTTCTAATGTCACTTGAGGGCAAAAGCAAAGGTATGGGCTTTGCTGAGAGCCCTAAGATATTGTATACTCCTGGGACAGGCTGGCAAGCCAGTACAGAGGAGAAAAACCACAGGACCCACAGATAAAACCCTTCAAAAGTCACAAGAAACACAAAGTTTTCCTGAGCACTAACTTCTGCAAAGCACAAGGAGCGGTGGAAATTCTTTATTTGATGAGGACTCTCAATCTCGTAAGAGTTTTCATACTGCCTGCAGGAAGGCAGAAGAAAATATTCCCTATGTGCTCATTACAGAAAATCAATCTTCACCTGAAGAAATCATCCCCTGGCCTCACTTCAAACTTTTTGCCTACTGGAATGAACCTGGGAGACAAGAATCAATTACAAGCCTAAGGCTTCACTGATGGATAGGAATAACTACAAGTCACATTAATGTCCTCTGTCAAAAACTTTTACATGAAGACAAGCCCTAAGGTTTTACACATCTTTCCTGCTTTCAGCACTGCTCTCCTTTATTTCTTTTTTCTTGTCCCTTGTCTCAGGGACAAAATAAAGACCTTGAAACCAGAAGTCTTCAGCTTCTCTTGTGTGATGATATTCAGATCTCACTATAGTGTTATATAGAGAACGTAATAGGGGTCCAGATATCAGCGCTGGATCAAGCCAAAATTAGTTCACAGTGTAGTTGGTACAATCTGATGCAAATTCACTGACTTATGAAGCGGGATATCGAATATTTCTGTCCAATAGTACACTGATCGATTGTCAGAAAGAAATAAAATCATCTGGACTGTCTTCATTCATGGAAACTTCAGGAATACAGTCAAGATATTCCCTAGACTTTGATAAGTGAATATCTAGATCACTAGAAATGCTCTCCCACCACCAGCACTGACTGTAAAAAGACCTTAGAAAACTATCTCAAGCACCTTATTCAGACATCTTATTCAGACTTACATCAAAGAGACATTAAATTAATCTTTCCTGGCATGACTTAAAGGCAACAAGTTTTGCATAAAGAAGGAGGGTCTGAGCGCTCAGCTTCAGACCCTGATGCCATTATATGTAAGTTCATACCCTTCCTGGAGGCTGGTGAGAAGTGATGTCCTACCCTGGGACCAGTCCCATGTAGTATCTTTCTCTATTACCTGGAGGAGGAGTTGGAGTACACTCTGATCAAGTTGGCAGATGATACCAATGCAGGGCTGCAGGTGATACACTGGGGGGAAATGCTGCCATAACGAAGCGGGAGCCTTCTGAGATTTGACAGGAACAAATGCAAAGTCCTGAACCTGGGGCAGATTTTTGAGACACATCCAGAATATTGTGCCCAGTTTTGGAGTGCCCAGTACAGGAAAGATCAATAAACTGGCATGAGGTCAGCAGAGGGTGGCCAGGGAAGGAATACTACTTCTGTGCAAACTGGGCTTGTTCACCCTAGCAAATAAAGTGGGTTCATGAGCACTTAGAAGCATCCTGCCAGCATCTTTGATGAGGAAGATAAAACTTTATTGCTGTGCGTGGAGGAAGAATAAGCACAATGGACATAAATTGAAAAAAGCGGGGTTTAGACTGAATATAAGCAAAAAAATTGACTGTAAGGAGAATCCAGTATTGGAGCAGATTGGCCATAGATGTTGTGCAGTCTCCATCCTGAGATTTAGAACCAGATAAAGACCTGAGCAACTTTGTTCAATCTCTTGGCTGACCCTACTTCAAGTAGGAAGTTGGACCAGAAACCTCCAGAGGTCCTTTACAATGTGAATGACCCTGCAAGCCTATAGCTGACCTGATTCTTCCGAGGGCTCAGTCAAAGCCCACCCTCTTCTAAGTATTTCAAGCCTGGTGTGGGAAATCTCAGTGCATCCAAACCCACTAGTGTATACAGATATGTCTGGCATGTCCAGAGAATTGTCCCCCACACAGCCTTGAGTACAGGGAAAGGGGGTTGTTTTCAGACTTCCTACTCACATGGTTAAGATAAAAGCAGTTTTGTTCCCTGAGTATTGTAATAATGGCATTTATTAAAAAGAAAGAGGCTGGGGGATGCCAAAGAAATTGGCAATCTCTGTGCAAAATATATTCTGCTGAAAGTATTAGAGCTGTTCATTAAGCCTACACGCAGGGAATGGAAAAACATGGTAATTTATACCAAAGGCTAAGATGAGCTTATTTCTACTGATCAGCTTAAGGCACCTGAAGTTGTGCACACAGCCAGTCTGCACAAGCTGGAGCCCAGCAGGCTGCATCCCCCTGCCACACTCCAGCCCCAAGGCTTGCATCCCGAGTCGCTGAGCTGTGAGGAGCAACAGGACGAGGCTTCCCATGAAGTGCCAGCTCTTCAAACAGGAGGGACATCCCAGTTCTCAGCCCCTGTTCCTGGTTATTGCTGGGACAGAGTAATGAGTCTGTGTAGTTAATCAAATCCCACCTGGTAAGAAAAGCCAAGAGGAGATGCAGTACAAAAGTCACATGCCTGGAGAGGAAGTCCTTTTCCTGCAGAGCTGTGTTACCACTGCAGTAACTCAGCCATCTCAGGACCTCTGCTATGGAGCCCTCCTGGGACCAGCCCTCGAACTGAGGGGCTGTTGAGTATATCTGCAGCAACCAGCCCAACAATTGCAATTGCTGCAGCTATTCACCCTAACTGCAATCCTAAATGAAGATATAATTATCAGAAAGAAATCAACTCCTCCAGAAGGTGAGTCAGCTCTCAGATGGGAGGATGAGCTGCCAGGGATTCTTGTCCCCAGTGTGCATCATACCCCTCTTCTCACTAGGGATATTCTCTGTTCTTGGTGATCTAGGGAAAATGTGAGCATCCAAAAAAGTCAGCCTAACAACTATCCCTGACTCAAGACACCCTACCCCGCACCACGTAAAGGGCTCATCCAGAGATGTCCTTGTATCTAGAGGTGGCAAAGGGCCAAAGGACCTCGAGCATTGAAGCTGTGCCCACAAAACTGCAAATTATCAAAAAAGCTCGAAGAATCTTCACTAACCAGAATAAATTGCAGAATCATATGGGATCTTTTTAAGATATAAATATTACCACAAAAGTCACTTTGGACAGTGCCATGTATATTTATGGAGCCATGTAATAATATTTAAATAGTAACCCAGACATTCAAATGACTAAAATACGATGGCAGTGACCCCAGTATAAGAACATGGAGAGACAGATTTCCATTTGAACTGACAGTGTTTATGCCAAGTTTCTGTCCCACGCATTTTAAGAGAGCCAAGCAATAAATAACCTGAAAACCAATGAGATAATGGAAATGTCAAGAGGTGCTAAGCTGTAACTGAGCAGCTATTTTCTTTTAAATGTACTTTCTGCTCTGAGTCAAGAGGAAGAATGAAAAGAAATTCAACTGCAAAACTAGTTTGTGATAGGCATTTATACTCATTTTTTAACCCAAGCTATGTAATATGTTTCCAGAGGGTCCTTCCTCACTCAGGAGAGCATTTACTCACAAGACCTCTCTGGCAAATGAGAAGTACACCAGCTCCAAGTCTGGTAGACCTATCTACATGAATAAGTTTTGCAGGATCAGGTCCTTAACAGCATCACATTTCTTTCAGAACAAATAGATAATTTAGATGTTCAAGCTTGAAGGAGCCTTGAATCAAATGTGGTGTCAACAGCACTATTATAATTCTGCCTAAAGTTGCAGCATAATCCATGAGGTTTTTGCATCTTACAATAAATCCGCTAAGCATATAAAATCCATAGCAGGAGACGCTTGTCAACAGTAGATTGCTTCAATCCATCACAGATGCAGACACATCAGGCTGCTGTATAGTAAAACCATCACACATCTAGTAAGAAAGTTTGGGAAGACAAAAATCAAACAAAACATTTTGAAAGAACTGAAAGAAGTTCCCAGTATGCACAGTGAAACACCCCACACTTTGACTTCTGCAGCCCATCGGCATATTGGTGGTCTCATATTGCTCACAAAGACAAAGCAATGGCAGTGAAGAGAACAGAGTTGTGTTACCTGTCTAGGGTCAAGGAGTACTTCTTGGTGTCCCTCTCACTCACAAGGCAAGTTCTTTCAAGACCGTTTTTGGCAGCCATGAGGAAAGTTGGGGTTTTACTTGTTTTTTTTTTTTCCTCCCTTAAACTCTATTTTCTCTGTTGGAAGCTGATGTGGGCAAAAAAATATCCTCTTGGATTGCGCAGAAGTCTCTGCCAAATGTTTTTTAATGAAAAGGGTTTAATAATCTTCTCAATAAACCCACTGCGAGAGAAAGCTGCTTTCCTAGCTCTGGTGGCGTCACTAACATTCCAGCCAGCAGCCTGTTGAGCCTGTCAGATTGGACATTTCAGGCCTCCCTCCCTGTTTTCCGTTTTTTATCATCTATGTCTGATGCTTTGATACACACTCTGCTCATGCAGGGGTTGCGTGCTCTCCCAGCCACTGGCTTGGGGTCAAGGGAGAAGGAAGGTAAGGTAATTAAAATTGCCCAATTTGCCTGGAAACAGTCAAACCACTGTTTGCCTTTCTGCTTCCTCGGCCTGGGAGGAAAGTACACCTCCCTTCCCCGGCTTGGTGCGAGCCTTTTAATCTAAGCCATCTCTCTGAAGATTTATTTCTACCCCTGGCATGTTTGCTTCTAGGTTTGAAACAGAAGGGACTGCTTATTATTGCCGTTTGTGACACAGGTTATTGAAATCTCCATTTCAGCAGGAAGGACTGCAGTTGTTATTTCTGCTTTATTCTGTTTGTTAGTTCTGTGGGCAGCCAAGGACCCTGGAGGGGAGGAGAAGACCTCCAGCCTCATGTCTCTCATTGCCTGCCCTGAGACATGCTCTTCAGCTCTAATGGGAAATTTTGCTCTGGTGCTGTGTTTTACTGTATTCATGGCAGAAGCAGACTGCGATTGAAATCCCTACCTGTGTCCTGACTTTTCAGAGGAGATTAGAAATAGGCAGTGAGCAAACACTGGGTGCTGCATTTAAATTCTGCAGTCTTTTTTTACCATGGGTAGCCTAATACGTATATGACAAGCTGGGATCTCCCTTCCCTTAACTTGCAGAACATACGCTCTGAGAGATTTATAGGGGTAGGGGCGCACACTTGTATGTGCTAGGAATGCAAAAATAATGGGTTTATGCTATTAGAAGTCCACATGCTGCCTCCACATGTCAGCTGTACAAACACTTCCCTGGAAGCTGTGAGCCAAGGGGCTGATGGTGTCTTAGGCACCTTCCTGAACAGCCACTGACAAGTGGCAGAAATACATGTTTTTTCCAGAATGTGCTGACACCTCTGCCTCTCTAAATGTCATTTTCTCAAGAGCCTTTTCCCAGGTGCTTATAGCCAGCTATGCACTTTTATAATACCCTTTGGTGGAAGGGATCCTAAGACTTCCTAACTTGATCCGATCATCAAATACTTTAATGTTTTTAATGTTTCAGCCACTTACCAGATCTGACATCATGAATGGCAAGGCTGGTTTGAGAAGAAACTCAGGTCTAAGGATGAGTGGTAAGGATGAGGGCATTTACTAAAATTTTCCAAGATAGAAGTGCCATATTACTTACCATCCCAGAAATGCCACGAAGTAGCAATTTTAATCTGCTGCCGAGAGAGAGAGGAAGGAAGGAAGGACAAGGAAGGTAGCCTTTCCAGCTGTGCACCCTGGAACTTAACACAGGCTTATAACTCATACCCTCTGCTGGTTCTCCATCTCATAAATACCATCATTATTGCAGTGCTCCTGTGTGCTTCTCAACTCGTCTTGTAGCTTAGAAAGCACCAACATCCTATCACAGACAAGGGATGCCTGAAAAATAAACCTGGCCTGTGACCTGATTTACAATGGGTCTCAGTCTTCCTAAGGTGCTAAGGAAAAGTATCAGGTCTAAGCACCCTCAGTTTAAGGAAAATTTAAAATCCAGCTAAGAAGATTACCAGTAAAGCCTGTTTCTGTTTCAAATCACTGGAAGCATGTAACTCTTTTTAGAGATAGATGAATTGCCACCATTTTGAGAAAGGGTCTTGAGCCTCAGGCGCGTACCGGCTAAACAATGCCATAGATCATTCCCAGCATTTAATCTAGACCTTTGTTTTGTGTTTATTGTTGTCAGTGCTGATGGTTGTGCTTCTCAGGAGGCAGGCTGTAAAGCAGGATAGAAAGAAATCTCTTCAGAGCTTTCCACAAAGACTTGGGTTTCCTCTTTGTATAGACTCTGAAACCCATTAAGAAAGAGACAGCAGCTATCTGTGGAATTTCTGCTTCAGAGAAATTATTCAGAACATCTCAATAAATTCACCTTCAGCTTTCAATAATAATGAAGCTTGTTTCTGAGTCAACATTAAAAATGTCACATATCCAATCTCACCAGTTCTAATTACCCTCATCAAGGACATTCCTCAAGATTTGCATCCAGTGTAGACGTGTGAGGCATCAAACTGCAAATGAAAGCTCTTCGTCACTATTATCCAAAATCTCCATTAGTGAAAAAAGTGTATACTTGATCCCATTTCAACCTTAATCAGCCACACTTCAAATGTGAAATGAAACCCAACTCATCACAAAAACCTTCTCATCCTGTCATTATGGGAGTAGATACTGACAGCTTAACTGTACAGACTGAAATTTGGTATAACTATTAATTAAAAATGCCAGTGAAGTTGGTCAATTTTACCAGGCATGACACATCTTAGAGATCATCTGCAAAGTTTTTATCCACCTTTCTCTGGCATCAACTTAGGCAGCTCTGTATTGCACTGCATCCAATCTCAGGATCCAGGCATTTGTGATTCCTGGGGCTTGAAGATTGCAGTTTTTGTATGTAAGTGAGAATGTGCTTCTTCACCCAGTGAAGTGCCAGTGCCTGCAACTGGACCCTCTCCAGTGATCTGTCATTTTGGGATCCAAAGCTGGAGGCAAGACAAATCGAGAGAAAAAGCACTTGCCTCTTCCTGCGAAACTAGTAATGCAGTAACTTTTATAAGTGTCTGTCAGAGGAAAATATCTACCCTGATTTAGAGCCAATTTAAAAATCATTACAAGGATGTTAATGTTGAATATTTTAAAGTACTGAATTTTTAAACATCAATATTTTTATCTAGGTTTTGATGCCAATATTTCAGAAGAATGGAGAATTTTGATAGCCACCAATTATTTCTCTACTGAGTGGTAGAAGTTCCAACTACACAAAGTGGATGGGGAGAAAAAGACTTTTCTTTGCAGGGCCTTCTCAAAGAACTTGGAGTTTGCATTGGGAGTAGGGATTTAGCAGGAACATAGCATGGCACCATTTTATGGTGCACACCATTACCTCCAGAGGTAAGTCTGTGCTACTACTGAATCAGGTGAGAATTCTCCTACAGTGGCCAGAGCCTTAAGTCACCCATACCCCATGTGGGAAAGTGTTGAAGCTTTACTCATAGTTCCTCTCAGTGAAGTTGATTGTTTGAAGCTGCCCTTCTCAGGACAGACATCTCTGGAGGAGCTCAAGCCCTTGCTAAGAGTAGTGCAAGGGCACAAGGTGCCCAGGCTGGTCAGGGAGCACACTGGTAAGTACACAAGGAGAAGTGGGATGGATCCAGACCACCGCATGGGGATCCTGAAGAATACCAAAGATACAAACCTTGCACAGCCATAAACTTTGTATGGCACTTACTAGGCTTTTTGATGGTTTTACTTCTCCAAGGTGTGGAAGAATGGGATCTGATCAGCATGGTCACAGAAGAAGTGAGGTTTAGCACTTTCTGTCCTTTTTTATCTTATTTATTCAACTCTTTCTTAATCTCATTTCCTTAGGGCCAACATCTCAGAAGTACTCTGAATCAGCTTTCCAGTGTCTCAGCTCTCACAGTTGAATTCACGTTGTCCAAATAACTCAGCTCTCATTTAGTCCCTTGGAGGGACTAGAGCTTTAGAAGAAAGTAATGCCAAGAAATATTATTTGGATAGGATACAGCTGCTTCACTTTTCTGAGGGTCTGGCAAGCTACTTTGGTGTCTGAGTGTCCCAAAAGTCCTGTTCAGGAGCAGCACAGTGTTCTCTTAGAAGAAGTTGTTCATTCTAGGCTGTAGCTTAAAAGAATAAGACAATGCAGTTGAAGAACAAATGCTAATGATTTCTCAAATGTTATTGTCAAAGAGTGTGTCAGCTTTTGTTGTAAAAATATATTATTATCTTTCTTTGAACACTTTATGTTTTTCTGTCTTTTTCCCATTGCTGTTGCAAAAGGCTTCAGCTTGTTTTTGTTTTTATGATGTCTGAAGTTGGTTGGGGAATTAAGCCTGTAATTGCATTGCTAACAAGTATTTCTTAGATACATTTACTTTTCCTTGGGGAAAGAGACCATTAGGAAGAGAGTACACATATTTTGGCAGCAGAATAGACAGCTATGACATTTGGTTTCTAAGTTACTACCTGGGTATCATTTTAATTGTTTTCTTCTACTAATAAAATGTAGTAACTTCACTGCATTAGTTCCTTTATTACACTTCCAACATAGATTTCAGTGTCATGCTCTTCCTAAGTATATTTGGGTCATGAAGATACATTACAATATATATTGAGAGCCAGTTTATTAATGACACAAGGAGTTCTGCATTATTTCTTACTGGTGCAAAGCTAATTGTTTTTTCTCTGCTGCTGCTGCATATATATGTATTTTCCATTTTATCATCCCTGTAATTGCAGCTTGAGTTAGGAAAAGGACAAAACAACCTGGTAAAAGCATTTGCAGGTACATCCTGCGTAAAGGCTTCCCAGCAACCAGGATTTCTCAAGCCTGCCAAATTGCAGTTGGTGTTTAAACAGTCTTTTTTGCCTGCGCAATGCAGGCACTGGCCATCGCTCAAGCACATTTCCTTTCCTGCAGGACTTCTAAACCTTTCTTTACAACGATGTGTGATACTATTGGGAGGGAGGGAGGAAACTGGGGCTCACAATTCAAGAACATGAGACTTTGAAAAAGTGAACTGCTTCTGTTGACTCCATTTCCAGTTTCTGAGTACGTACAACATGCTCAGGTACCTGAGATGGGTGCACTCAGGGCTCCCCAGGCGCACCAGTGCACTTGTGTCACTGCACAGAGACAGCATGCCTAAAACTTCTGGTGAAATGCATCCCATTCTGTCTCTCGCAAATTGCTACGTTGGCAAGGTTTTCTCTAGAGCCATGTGTTTTGTGTCTCCTTTCTGCTAAAGAAAAAAAAAATGGAAACCCTAGAATAAGTCTTATGCTGGAATTTCAAAGACTGCAGCTCTTGCTATGTATTATGGCATGCAAGCAATGTGCTCACGTAAGGGATCCAAATGGATCACACTGACTGTCTTTCAAGGCAGACGATGCCAGGGGATCCTGGATCCAGCCTCTCAGAAGTGCAGCATGTGTGTGATTCCCTGGAGCAGCACTCACCTGGCCTCCTAGCCAGGATGAAGGGATGTCAGCCTTGCAGCTTGAAGCTCAGTGTATGGAAATAATTGGAAGAAGTTTAGGGAAGCAAAACACACTAGATAAACTATAATTTTAATGGCATTTTCCACACATGCATACCTCTCAGCTGCCTACCATAAGCCTGCTTCCTGCCTGGGTTCTCTGGATACCTTTTATATGGTGCATATACAGCATCTGGAAATTAAATGAAGAGTTAAATAATGGCTCTCTTGTGTAGAGAGCACAATAAAAAATACACAGTGAGGTTTTTTATAACTTTTTAAATATAATAAAGTTAAAGAGACTGAATGCTGGTTTTATGATATGAGATTTCCAGATTGCTCCCAAGTCAGCAACAAGCTATTCATAATCTTTTATTATAGCATTGTTGAGATGGCTGTAATCAAATCCCTGAGCTACCTGATGATACCAGGGGTACTCTAAAGCTGGTAAACACTGATAAGTTTGCATTTAATATGACATTTAAAGACTCTGGCTCTTGTTTTTTTCTAATATTAAAAGCTTGTTGATAAATTTGGATATAGTTTCCTCTTCCAAAATTATCTGGGTTTTGTCAATATCTTTAGGATACAACATGTAAGTTGATTGGGTAAAATATTAAAGAGTTTCTAGTATGAAAAAAACCCTTCACCAGTCTTCCTGCCCACTTCCCCACTGTCCAGAGTTTTCAAACACCAATTTAAAACAGATCCAAGCAAAATCTGGCAGGAAGGCCTCTCAAAGCATGCTGTTTATCACAAAGGTTGGTCCAACCCTCCTGCTAGGCTTTTGCTGCATAGAAGTGCTAATACACTGCAACATCAGCTGGACTCCAATTCCTGCAGAGCATCTGGGCTAATCTCATACCAAGGGGTGAATCAGAGAGTTTGCTTTGATGCCCCATCCTATGTGCTCCTATAATTTTGAAGTGCCACCTTGTAAAAAGAGGCCTTCTATTGGAGTTTGAACACATCAGTAAATGAAGTACTTGTTCCAGGTCATCTGTGTGTTAGTGCTGCAGCAGAGCATCACAGCCATGAGGTTTGCATTTAGAAAATGTAAATCTTCTCCACTCACTAGCACCAAAATCAGAACAACTCTTCCCCATTTTCAGCCCCATGACTGGACAAGCCATTCCTGCATGGCTTACACACACTCTTCTAGCTTCGTCTTAAAAGCTTCCAATGATGGATATTCCTTATGCAACCTATTTCTGTGCTTAATTACTCTTGCTATTAGAAAGCTTTTCCTAATGCCTAACTTAAACCTCACAGTAATTTAAGCCATTATTTCATAATGGAGAATTAATTCCTTCCCTCTCTACAGCTTATGTCTTTTCTGTCTTAGAAGCCACAGTGGTGCCTCTCTGTCCTTTTCCTTCAGCAAACATCTCCAGTTCCTTTGGGCTGTGGTTTTGGACCATTCTCCCTGGACACTCACCAGTGCATCACTCCTGAGCCGCAGTGGCTGGGCACATGCTCCAGCTGGGGCCATGCCAGGCCTGAAAGAAGAAAGATTTCCACTCTGTGTCACATCGACAAAATCCTGCTTATGTATCTCATGGCAATGCATACTTCTGTGGGAAACAGTATAATGTTACTGACTTTGGTTCACTTTGTGATTTACTAAGTGTCCTCTCCCCCGGCAAATCTGTTATACTGATGCTTACCTCACCTTGGCTACTGCATATTTGAGGAGATGATTGACTCTGTATAAATACCTTTCAGTTGTTCTGATTGAATTGCAGCCTTTTTTTTGTTGTTGTTGCTTTAGTCATTTATTCAATCTGTTTAAAGTATTTTGAGCCCTGTTTTTCAGTCCTCCAGATAACCCTTTCCAGATGGGGGTCATCTGAAAAAAATTAATAAACATATTCTCAATGCCTCTATCCATACCAATAATGAAAATACTGAATAATGTCTGTGAAGGACAGATCACAATGAAACCCTGACTTAATGAATGAAAGTGCATTAAAGTACATGAATTGCAATTGATTTAGCATTGAACTCAGACATGGATGCCTACTTGCTTTTCCCTTGATTGTTGCAGTGACTCTACAATATGGTAGTACACAGCTGCAAGTCTGGCAGAAGCAGTGACAGCACAGTGAAAATCCCTGGAAGTGACGCTTATTTTCTACTAAGAATAAAAATGCTTTCTGGAACCATACTTTGAGCAGGATAATAGGCAGTGTCCTAGAAAAAGTCCTCAGGATTCTCTTTAATACCCCAAGAACATGGGGAAGTGTTGGTCTGTATGTGATTCTTTTGTGAAACCTTGCCTTTCACATTGAAAGACTTAGGTCAAGGCCTCGAGAGTGGATTGGTTGTGGAGATTCAGTGGCTGCAGCTCTGCACCAGTAACCTGCCCAGTAGAGATGCATGGTCCTGCTCATGTGGCTCTGCAAGACCCCAACTTACATTAGACTTCCTTCTGCCTTGAAACTCACAGGATCCTCCACGTTTTCTACAGGCCTGCAGGCAGGTTTATTTGTTTCAAAAGAATAAAAGAATTATACTTTAAACTGATATTAAAAATCCATTCTTTATTTTTACATATAATGAATTAAGAAAGATGAAGGTAAAAACCCTCCTACACATCTAAGAACTTTTACTGTTGAAAGAAGTGAAAGAGAACAGAAAAAAAAAGGAAAAAAATGAGAAATTGTTATAAAACCACTTTGCAAAGTTACAAGGCTTTTTCCTTGAAAAAAAAGATGTTTCAGAAAAATATTTCGAGTGGCTCTATGCAATGTCATGTCATCTGTCTCTGAAATCCCTGTAATGACCTTTGCTGTGGCAGTTCTTGATCAAATGACAGCATATAATGACTTAATACATGAACTGAAGCACTTTCAAAATCAAAGAGCAATCATCTTTGGAAGGCACGTCGCAAGGAAGACATCAATCAATGGGAATGAGCTCAGCTGAGGGCTACCAAGATGCTCAGGGTGGGAGCTGTTGCCCTGTGAGGAGGGGCTGAGGAAGCTGGGCTGCCTCAGCCTAGAGAAAGGATGTCTTTGGGGCAGGTTTAATAGCAGCTCCCAGTGCCCACAAGGATTGCCCAGTTGAGCGGGTGGAACCAGGCTCTTCACTGCTGTGCCTGGTGGGAAGATGAGAGACAATGAGCATAAATTGAAAACCAGAGATATTCAGACTGTATATAAGGAGTCTTTTTGTTCCCATGAGGACAGGCAGCCACTGGAACAGGTTGCCCTGCAAGGCCAGGCCATTTCTGTCCTGGAAGCCCCAACTGGATACAGCCCTGAACAGTGGGGTCTGACCTCAGGGTTGACCTTGCTTTGAGCAGGAGGCTGGGCTAGAGACCCACTGAGGTCCCTTCCAGCATGAATCTTCCATGACCCTGTGATTTGTACACTGATCAGGGCAGACTATGGCAGACTTTAACTTCCACTTTGAACTTACTCATACCTTTAGCTCTGGATCACACATACAGTCACATACATTATATAGTGCTTCTCATTGTGTAAATAAGCTGAACAACACTTATGTCACCCAGTGAGGAGACATTGGTTGTAATGTGGAAGTAAACAGCCCACTTTAAGAGAGAGAAATATGGCATGCAGACAGAGGAAACATCTGCAATTAAAATAATTGCTGTGCTGGAACATGGCATTTGCTCAGACAGAGACAGAGGTGGGTAGAAACAGACATAATGCATCATTTTCTAGCACCAAGTCAGTGGAAGTTTTACACCACAGATTTGCAGTTTAAAACTTTCAAATGCAGCGAAAGATGATTTATCCGATCTATATGGTACAGTTCAAATGTGCCAAGATAAAAATGAGCTATTGATCTCAGGAGAGTCTAATTTAGATGAGTCCACTTAAAAAGAGTAATAAACTGAAACAGTCTGGAAAGCTTATGTTTTGAATGACTTACCAAGGAGTTAAAAAATGTAGTAACCTGAGCCAGCAATAACTTTAACAGTAGCCAGAGTCACACATTTTACCTAGCCAGACTTTCTTGAACTATTCATGCCAGTGTGTGGGTAACAGCTTTTTCTATCACACTGTCCAGAAGGATGTTAATTTGTAGTATATCTTATGAAAATAAATAAAAAGCAAAAGACATTCTGGAGAGCTCAAGCTATAACCTCAGCAGTGATACTGAGTAATGGTTTTTTAGGCATAAAGTGCTCTAAGTAAAGTATAAGGAGGTCAATCCTATAGATTTTCCATCATTGAAACTTGAGGTTCTGCCAAAGATTTGGGGATATTGCTAGAAAAAGCTTGATTAACTTCTTATTGCTGAAAATCTGACTAGATGGGTACTTTGAACATCCAGTTCCTCACAATCACAGTTTGATTTTAACTGCCTAGCCTGCATAACTCTGGTCCTTTTAATGAAGATCATGAAATTAGTGTATTAAAGCACTATAAAGGTGAATGCACAAATTGCTGTAAGATTGCACTCAATTTTCAGTTACTCAGAGCAGGCTGTGTCCCGCGCAATTAGGTATGCTGTCTGATTTCCCAATTGAAGACCTGGGTAACAGAAAAGTACGGACATCCTCAAATGTGAAAATAATGAGCAAAGGTGACTGAAAGAACCTGAGAGGATGTGAATTTAAAACAATACATTGGAGAAATGATCCAAAGTTGAGAAGATGAAGCACAGCACAGCAAAGTGCAAAAAGTGTGACATGTGAGAAGAGGAGCAAATCTAGAAAGGAAAAAGAACTGGGCAACAGCATAGCAGACATGACTGTTGGGAATCATCATCTAAACATGGTATGACTGATGTCATGCTCTTGTCAGGAAGACAGCTTCTATATTGGAAAACAGAGAGTAGTTCTCTGCTCATCAGCACTTCTGAAGCTTGACAAGGAGTGTCATGTCCTGGTTTAGATGTTACACATCCACAGGGATGAAAACACTCTGTATGACATTAAGAAAAGTGGCACTTTGAAAAGAATGTTTTTAGGGGATGACTTAAAATGGGTTTGCCTTAGCTTAGCAGACTGGTAGGAAGGTAGAAGAAAGGTGATACTGTGAATGTTGCCCAGAGGGATGGAGGACCAGAAGAACAAGCAGTGCATTACAATAATTCACAACAAAAGAGAAAGCTGGACAAGAAAATAGTCTAGTTAGAAGAACAATCAATGGATCAAGTAACTAAGGGCACAAAACTGTCACTAAAGGTCTTGAGAAATGCTTAAAGCTGATATGAATTGCTCCTTCAAAATTTGCCTTATAAGGGAAACCATGAGTTTGTAGCTCTTACGTAGACTCCCAGGGTAAGGGGATGTTGTAGTTTGAGGCCCCTCAAACAGTTCTGCTCACTCCCCCCTCTTTCTTCCCCAGTCCCGGGGAAATGGGAAGGAGAA
>JASSUY010026805.1:13431-30825 GCA_032466535.1 Forpus xanthops | reverse complement strand
AGTTGTGAATGCTCCATCGCTGGCAGTGTTCAAGGCCGGGTTGGACATAGCCTTGGGTGGCATGGTTTAGTGAGAGGTGTCCCTGCCCATAGCAGGGGGGCTGGAACTGGATTATCTTAAGGTCCTTTCCAATCCTAACTATTCTATGATTCTATGAAGGAGCTGCTGCAGGATGTGGGAGCCACTGTGGGATGCAAGAGGCTGTGGGATGCAGGAGCTGCTGCGGGATGAGGGAGCCGCTGCGGTATGCAGCAGATTCTCTGGGGCAAAGGAGGGCTCCTCAGTTTGCACCTCTGGTTCTGAAAGTGCCAATCACATGCTTTGATTGATGTGATTTTTTTCATCATGTAACTCGTGAGGTTTTAAAGCTTTTGTTTCCCTCACCAGCACATCAGAGGCGTGTCTGGTACTTGTCCTGTGGGAACACCGAAGGCATTTGAACTTCTGTGTTTATAGTTTCCTGTTTAGTCAGTCCCTCAGATAACACTGGATGCTACTGGGATGACACACGCAGTAACCTCCACTACAGTCTGGCTGTAGCCAGTTTAAAGTGAATGGAGCAGAGTGTGAATGATGCTACGCTCTTCACTCATGTGATCTGAGTGCTGGCTCAGGGATGGAGGTGAGTTTTGCATGTGGTCTGCGCTGAAGCACGGCATGGTTGATGTGCGCTTCTGAGCAGGTGAAATCCCAATCTGTGTTTAACACAGAACAAGGAAATGCTGCACCAAGAGCCTGCAGTCACTGCGGGAAGTGCGTCTGGATCTGTGGATAGATAGTGGGGGGAAAGGTCCTTCCAAAGTCCATAGTCTGTGTGCTGAGGTCTCCTGCGTTGGGAATGATCGCTGACCAAGAACTGAACAGATCTTCCTGCAGAACCACAGGGTGATTAAAACCTGCTTGAAACTCCAGGGTTTCATCTATGAAATATAGAGAAATCCGAGCACTGTCCTTGGAGAACTGGATTTGCCTCTACATTGCTTCGAGTCGCCTCTTCCCTGCATCAAAACCTGTGCCAAGTGAAAGAATGCAGAAGAAAGCGGTGGGGTGGTTTTGGCAAACCAAACCCCGCTGGAGGGAACCTCCGAAGTGCACAATAGGTTTAATGAGCGCTCGACGAGTCTCTCTGGTGCCAAGGTGTGAGGACAGCCCCCTCCACAGGCTGGTGTTGGGAGCCCCTGGCTCCTGCCTCCCCGCCGAGCCCACAGCCCCACACTGCAGTATCCGGGCACGGCTGCTCCATGGGTGACCACTGTGCGGATGGGTGGGAGCAGCAGCACCAATGCCCCCGGCAGCAGCAGAGCCCGGTCTGCTCAGACCTGGGTTTGTGTCTGCAGAGCTTCCCAAACCCACAGCTCATTTCACCCATAGCACAGCTGCTTGGCAATAATGAGCCTCAAAACCAACGACACAGCGATGTGCACAGTACAACGAGGGGTTCTGTTCTATTTCAAAGCCACTCTGACACCAGCACTGTTGTGTGCGAAGGTAATTTCAATTCTGCAAACATTCCTGGACGGATCAGCCCATCAGGTCGCTGTCAGTGGCGCTGTACTTACCACTCTGCAGCAATAGAGGGGGAACGGCCTCTGTCTGAGACTGCTCAGCTCCTGCATGCACTGCAGAGCAGCCTGCTCCACGGGAAGGTGTCCCTGCCTTTGACAGGGATTGGAACTGGATGAGCTTTTCAGGTCCCTTCCAACCCAAACCAGTCTGGGATTCTATGATTCTATTAGGACATTAGTCCTTAGTCCTTGCACTAAAAGCTGTATAAGTCTATAAGTAAAATAAAACCAACCAAACAGAATGTGCTGGTGAAACAGCCAAGAAAGAAATGGGGGTGTGAGAGTTTGGGTGAATGAGCCTCATCTGCCTGGGCAATGGAGAGGGGCGTGTGGTTTAAAACACGTTTGATCCACGAAGCAAGGTGTCCGTGCACGGAGAGCCAGTGGTGCTGTGCGAGAGGACACTCTGTGCTGGTCCCTGCTTTGGGTCCTTCCCCACGGAGACATGAGATCTCTGCCTGAGGAGTGAGCTCTGTCTCCGTGTCCATAAGGCCATGACATGACCACAGCACTGCTGAAGGGGCTGGTTCAGAGCCACGTTTCTGATCCATCAGGCTCCTCTCGGAAGCTGTGACCTCTGGGGATGCAGAAACTGGGCTAGAGAAAATGGGAGCAAAAATACTTGCTGCTCCCTGCAAGTTCCTGTAAAGTGAAGACTCAGCAGAAGAACGTGATAGATGTTTCTTGCTTTTGATGATTTAACCAAAGCTGACCCAGCACAAGGGGAGGATCAACACAGCTTGTCCCGTTTGCTGCAGTCACTGAAGATGCAGAGTATCAAAAATCCAATGCACTTGTCAGGAAATGACAAACCCATCATCACCGTCTGTACATGGCTTAAACCACGCAGCGTGACAGAGACAAAGTCCTACACAATGACAGTGCATACACCCAGGGAAATCCTTATGTGGCAACCTGCTCTTTTGGTTTGAAATGCGTTCTCCAAATACACATGTGAAAATAAAGGGGTTTGAATGGCACAAACCAATTCACTTTGGCAAAAGCTCTGAAAAAAGGGTCTATTTAGATTTAGGATAAACACCTGCATGGTTCATATAAATACCATTTTCCCTTTCTCATATATGTGCTCATCTTGTGTTGAATACTTCCATGTTGGACTATATGGCTATATTAAAATGGAATGATAGCAAAAGCAGGCTTTAAGGATGAACAGCTCTAAAAGTCATGCTTTGTGCTTGCAGTAGCATAACACTATTGGTCGCTGTAAAATAAAACCCCAATGACATCACATTGTGTTAGAAAAGACACCCCCCCTTTTTTAAAGCAGACACTAAAATTCAGTTCAAAGTTTGCCTGGATCTGGTGTGAGAAGGGCCAGAGCAATCAACCTGCCACAGTCTAGTTTGGGGCTCAGGAGGTGATGTGCCTATGCATTATTCAGCACCCCAAAATCTAAGTCAGTGCTTTTCACTGTGTAATCCAGCTGAATTCAACAACCAGAAAATCCATTTCTGGCCTATTTTAGATGGGGTTTCCCCACCAAGAGCTGCAGCTGCAACACAGAAGCAGAGGGACAAGCCTTTGTCTCCTTACATTCCACAATACACCGTGTTGTAGGGTACGTGCTGGGCTAACAGCACACGCTGTGACCCTCAGTACTGGCTGCATCCCAACCTGCCTCCCCGTGCAGTATAATTAATAAGAGGCTATACAGAAAGTGCTGACATAAGTCTTTCAAAAGGCTCTTACTCCCTGTAGTAGCAGTGCTGCTGCTGCTTGAGCCCTCACGTCACTCACAGTCATTCCTGCACTGGAGTGGAGTGAAGCACAAACACGAGCACCATCACACGGGGTCTGCAGACTCAAGCTTGTTCTGTACTGACAGCTCATCCCTGCCACCAGTGGCAGTAGTAGCTACACGTAAACGGACAGACAATGGTAGTAAATTAATCTGTACTCCCTCCAGTCCTGAGCAAAATATCCAGGCTTAAATAACTCATCCTCCGGCTTTGGAGGTACCTTTCACCCTGGGATCTCAACCACTCTGCAGTGTGTAGGGATGGGTTTTTCTTTTGCTGGAGTAAATAGAGTGGGGAAAGATTAATTGATTGACCAAGGTCATGCTGCGTTAACAGTTTAGTCCTGCCCCACCACTTAACTTGGTAGATGCTGTGATAGATGGTTACAAAGCTGAAGCAGCAGCATTTTGGAGCTAACAATGTAAAGATAATCTCCCTTAAAGGGCACCATATGGTTGTGATTAGGTGAAAGAAAAAGCATGAGAAGAACTGCTGGTCCTATGAGTGCTCAGTGTTCTCTGGGGTACATCCATAGCTGGAATTCCAGCAGAGCCTGAGGGATGTGGATGCAAAGCTCCCCCACTATTGCAGGGAAAAATGGTTCCTCAGCATCCCGGGCTCTGCTGGAAGATCAAACCTGTACCTCAATGAATATTTCCCAATTAGAAAATGGGTGATGAGGTGAGACCATGGAAGGCCCGTTCCCATGGAGGTTGTGACCCAGGGAGCTCAAGATGCCCCCACAACACCACACATCAAGTATTTTAGCAATGGACCCATTTAGAGGGTGCTGTAATGTTTGACTGCCTCTTCCTGTGACCCAACCCTGGTCCTGCAGAGCCGCCCCAGCCCTGACCACCACCCAACCCAATGCGAAGGGCTGCAGTGAGGAGCCTTGGCAGGGAAAGAAAACAATGCTGCTTCTCCGCAGCTCCCAGAAGTGAGTCAGTAGGGCCTGACAGCAGAAAACACGAGTTGCCATAGAAACCCGCGTGCCTTCCACCAGGAGGAGGGGAAATGTAGGCCAATATTTCTGCTTAGCTGGCTCCTGCTCGTGCTGCGCTCGCCTGTGTGCCCGGCTGTGGCAACCGGCGCTGGAACACCCTTGTCCCCCAGCCTGGGGAAGCTGCAGCACACACAGCACATGGACACATGGACACACAGCACATAGACGCATGGACATACCGCACAAGGACACATGGACACACAGCGCATGGACACACGGACATAGAGACACATGGACACATGGACATACAGACACATGGACACATGGACATACAGCGCATGGACACATGGACACACAGCACAAGGACACATGGACATACAGCACAAGGACATATGGACACACAGCACAAAGACACATGGACACACAGCGCATGGACACATGGACATACAGCACATGGACACACGGACATACAGCACATGGACACACGGACATACAGACACATGGACAAATGGACATACAGCACATGGACACATGGACATACAGCACATGGACACATGGACACACAGCACATGGACACATGGACATACAGACACATGGACACATGGACACACAGCACATAGACGCATGGACATACAGCACATGGACACATGGACACGCAGCGCATGGACACATGGACATACAGACACATGGACACATGACATGCAGCACATGGACACATGGACACACAGCACAAGGACACATGGACACACAGCACATGGACACACGGACATACAGACACATGGACACATGGACATACAGCACATGGACACATGGACACACAGACACATGGACACATGGACGTACAGCATATGGACAAATGGACACACAGACACATGGACACATGGACACACAGCACATGGACACATGGACATACAGACACATGGACACATGGACACACAGCACATGGACACATGGACACATGCAGGGGCATGAGCACCATGTCAATTGAGGCAGCAGCAAGGCACGGACCCAGCCCAAGTGCATCCTTCCACAGCGTGGCAGGGAGGACAAGAACAAGAGTGAGAGTAAGTGGTTTGGAATGAACTGTTTGTGCTGCCCGTGGCAGGGGTTGAGCTGTCAGGTCCCTTCCAACCAAGCTGCCCTATGATTCTATGGTGTGACTCCTCACCCAGGCTGTGTCCTGGAGAAAACACAGCCCTTAATCAGTGCTTGTTACAATGGGCAGCAGTGATGGCTGCGGAACCATCCTGTGGTTTATTTGTTCCTGAGCTCATGCTGTTGTTGGGGCTTATTTTCAGCTGCACAGACAGGGAAAGTCGCTTTACTCCTTTTCAGGTAGATCACATAAAGGACCAGTGACCTACTGCATATTCACTGGGCTGAATATAATAAACACCAACACCAAACACCAAATCCCTACAACGCATTTACCCCAAGACATTCCAGCAGCAAAAGTTCTCTTTTTGCTGGAAAATAATGAGTGAAAGAAGAATAAAGAACTTCCTGAACTGTTTTATCCTTTAGATAGCTCCAAGTGCTATTCTTTAAAGCTCTCAGAGCTCTCCTGATGATTTTTCTATCTCAAATGCTTGTCTTCTGTGGCAAGATCTGCAATAGTTGCTGCAGTGTAGATGGCCAATAATCACTGGGGGCTTAGATATCTGCTTTGGGAGTGCATGAGTCAGTAAAAATTACTTTATAGATAAAAACCACTGTGTAGGTTTAACAAAAATAGAGCAAAAATCAAGAGAAACTCTGAAACATTCCACAGGGGAAGCAAGAACCTAATTCTGTGGCTGCCACTCCATGGATTCATTCATTCGGTAAGTGGGGCACTTCCCTCTGTCAAGGAATAAGATTATGTGGAGTTAAAAACACCAAAGTCCTAAACTAAGAAAGAAGTTAGAAGGCAGCGTTTGGTACTACCAGGAGGGATGCTGTGCTGTACTGTGCTATGCTGTGTTGTGCTGTGCTGTGTCATTGCCATGGCTTCTAATAACCCAGATGAATGTGTTCTCCCACTCTCTCCACATCTGAAAGCTCAATTAAACCTGAGCTGCAGCTCTGTCCATCACTTCAACCACATGTGGCAGAGCGAGAATTCATGCGAGAGAATGGTTAATTCTTGGTATCTTCTGCTGCCCAATGGCAGGTGTTCTGTCCTAAATAATTAGCCTTCAAAAAGGGATCCCCTTAACCCTCCTCTGAAACTGGTTAGTGATCTCCGTTTTACTTCATTAAGCACTTGACAGCTCAATGTACTCACATCTGTTACTGTTTGCTACTCTGATTCCAAGAACACAAATCGCTTCAAGAACTGGCAACGAATCCATTCAAGCTTGTGATGCAGACCAAAATCCATCTGTTTGCTAATCAAAAGCCATATTTTAATCACAGTATAATAGTGGTGTCAGCAATAGCTCAACTTTGATTTTCTCTCTGCCCCAAACACGTCGGGTTGCACTCTTCAGTTTGGTTGTATTTATTGGAGTTGGGTGTTTAAAACACAGAAGTCTGATATCATGCATTTGCACACAGGATTGAATCAATCTGCTTGCACGCGACTACGTCATCAGAAGATGCTCCTGAAGGGCTGAGCTCTCCCTGGCAGCTTTGCTGTTCACTCGTATGATGCAGTGTTTTTATGCTGCCAGTGGAGTTTCATGTCCTGCATTTTAACTGATGTGCTCCCATCATCAGAAAACCAGCAAGGAATGAAGACATGAGATTGCTGCAGGATGCTGAGCAGGCTGCTCTGCCCCAGTGTGGTTTCCAGTTGCTATGACGTCAGTCACCCCCAACGCAGTTCTGAATTATATCAAAACAACGGGATGAATCCAATTCTAGCTAAACTTTCCAATTACTCATTTCTCTGGAGGAAAGTCCTCTGCCTCCCCAACAGCACCAAAGCTGACCAAGGTCTGCACGAGTTCCACCCTTACCAAGGAGACCCAGGAGGGGTCAACAGGGGAGCTGCAGCTTCATCAGATCCCAACAATTGGGAGCAGGCTGTGCTACATGAGGGGAAATACCCCAAGATCCAGCCTGGGTGAAAGAGGGAGAATCTCACATTTCCTTATGTGTGGCTTAGTCCAGGAGGGCTGAAGGACTTCGTGGGTTACAACAAGACGTTCATATAGATAATAAATGATGTGGATTTGAAGCTGCTCTGTGGAGAGTCAACTCCAGCAAGGGGATCCATAGATTTATTTTCCAAAATGCAGATCCCAAAGGAGGACTGCCCTGCACCATGCACACATCAGCACAGGGAGCTATGTGCCAGCTTCCAGTTGTGAGTGCTGCTCTGATTTATTTTGGGGGCTGAGATGACTCTAAAATTATGGCACATCATTTAACTGTGATTCCCATAGCACTGACAATGGAGGGCAAAGGCAGAGCGATCAGAGGTTATTATGGGATAATCACTTCTTCAAATGAGAAAATCAGCAGACATTAGGCAGGGAATTCACCCTTCCCTGTGGGCTGCTGTCCCTGCAGCAGCTTAGCTGACAATGGAGTTAAACATTGCCCAAGTAGTCCTCTGAAAAGAAGACAAAAAGGAGGGAATAGTTCTAGACTAAGAACTGTGTCCAGAGGAGGTCAGAAGACACTGGCAAAGTCTTTTAATTTTTGGATGCATAAGAATACTGAAATAAGGATCTGCATTAAGTTTATCCAGGTTTTTATATGTTTGCTTCTCATGTTTGCTACTTGGGCATTAGCACCTAACTGTGCTGATGTTCTCCATCATTAGTGTTTTAGAGAAAACAATGAAGTGCACAGTGGTGAAATAATACAAGTGTCTTCAATAGCTGTTATGGAAGATTTAGAAAACAAGAACTAATGGCATTGCCTGAGCAAGCAGATTGTGTAGCTCCTGCTGCCAAGAGTGGCATCAGACACTTGGTTTGCAGCTGGAGTGCATGGGCATTGCTCAGGGCCAGACTCAGCAAGCCAAGAACGTGCAGGACGCAAGGTCTAGACAGGGCACAGCAGTTAGTGAGCATCTGCTGGGAGGGAAGTGAATCCAGGATTATAACACACTGCTCCAGCCGGACATGCTCCGGGAGTTACATTGCACACGTGTAGCAGCCGTGTTCCCAGTGACATGTTCTTTGTGCATAGAGCTGAAAACGCTGAACAGAAACAAGTGTGTGCTCAATAGATGAGGAAAAGAGCATCTGAAGTTTCAAAAGAGAGTGCAAAGGGTCTCAATTAGTCTGAAAATCTTTGCATTTTCAACTGGTAACTGCATTTCCCCGCAGAGCAAACACACCAGAGTTGCCAGGCAGGCTTACCTGGAGACTCCATTGAGTCAAATCAAATCTGCTCATTTCTTCCCTTGTATTCTCACCATGAAGCAGCAGTTTCTCATTGACCTCATATACAAACAGATCCAATGCTTTAACTAAAAAGCACTCTGGAATTGCTGTTCCTGAATAAATTCATCCTTGCACTGACCAAAAGCACATCCTATAAGCTTTGATGGTGTCAGCAAGTGACCAGGAGCATTCTGCACATGACACACCAAACGTTCTGGGTGGGTTTTTGGTTAGAGTCACAATATCTACTTAGTTCTACCTACTAGAACATTTAGTTCTGAACAGGACAGCAAGAATTATGCTTGTCCATAAACATCCGCCACATACAGAATTCTTCATGATTATTAATAGGAAGAAATGCTGAGTAAGGCAGCTGGTAGCAAACTGTGTCATCAGGATTCTCACAAAGATAAGAGAACAGGAAATAAAGATAAGACTTTGAACAAATATGCTACATGATGGAGGCAAACTTCACTTCCCACACCCTGTCAGCCAATACCATGTTTACTGTTATCCCTATAACTATATTTAAACATGTATTAGGATGAATTGTACTGTGTGCACGGATTAGAACATTAGAATCAAGCTCTGGTCTTTCTGAGATCATTTCCAAACTGCTGAGCAGCACTAAATAGCTGCAAGACAATGCCACAGTTATTTTTATATGAATTACAGTAAGTTTTGCAGCTGAGGACATGTATGGCTGTAAATGTATAGTTTAAAAAGGTCAATGATTGCCCTAATCCTGGGGATGGTGCCTGAACCCCTGACTGCCGTGTGGGCACCACAAGGGGAACACGTTTGTCCATTTACATCATGAACCTGCACGCTGTGGTGGTGGGCACAGTTCTAATATCAGTGTGAGCCCTGCAGGTGCACTGAGCTGCAGCACTGAAGCCATCAGTGAATTCTTGACCCTCTGAAAATCCACCAAGTTGAGACAGTAATTATAGCTTTCTCCATTCTTTTTCCCCAAACCCTGCTTTATTCACACCTGAAAAGCAAAGCCTTCGGGGCTTTACAAGGTGCTTAACCTATGACCACTGCATTAAGGCTTCAAAACAAATGTAACTCATTTGCTCTGGGGTGACAGATTAATGCATTGTTCCACCTCATTATCCCTTTGATACCTGACAGCGGAGCCAGAGGAGCTCTGGAAATGACACGGGCCAGAGGTCAGTGCTCCCTCCTCCAAACCAAGATTACAAACCTTAATGCGAACATAAATGATTCAGTGGGTTTGTAGAGAGGCAGTAGAAATCCTCGCTGAGGTTCAAGCAGTAGCTGCCCCTGTGAGAACTGCACAGCGAGCTGGAAACTGAAATCTAGGTGACTGTCTTCCGTCTGCTCCACAGCCACCAACAGCCCTGACACGGGGTCTCCTCACTCCCTCCTCTGTGTTGGGACATCAGTGTAAAATAAGGGAGAGAATGACACAGTCCTGCAGCTCCAAACCCGGGAACCAGGAGGAAGACTCTCGAGCTTTAAAATAGCACCAGAGGCATTTTAACTTGTAAAGGCTTCTGTGCTTTGCCCTTTACCTACACGCTTGTAGGGTCTTGTCTGCAAGTTGTTACCCACAACTACAAGCAGGAAAAGAGTATTTGAAACACCAGAAGGCTGGCCTGCAGCAGTTGAGGAGATGGTGGGTATCATCAAAGCTGTGATGAAATGACGAGACCTGGAAGCTATGAAATATGACTTTTAATACACAAGAATGAAACTGGCTGCAAATACACTGAAGTTTACATATTGATTGGTCTTGGCAGAGAAGCTCATAAGAGCAGAAAGCAATAGGAAGAAGGGCTGTGGCTCAAAATGATTACTTTTTGTGGGACCAGCCATGCATTTGCTAAGCAGGCATGTATAAACTTGAATGATTAACATGCACAATAGAGCAGGGCAGAGAAAACTGCATCACTGAGAAAAAATGCTAGTTTTGGGGAATTGCTTCTACATCTATGGAAGAGGTGAAGATTTGCCAAGCTGGAGAATGGACAGTATCAAACTGATACACAGAGCTGAACACAGCAGCTTGAGCAGCTCCGCTGCAGACCACAAGCATAGCACAGGCTTTCATGCTGGAGCTATGCATGGAACCATAAAGGCTAATAAAACCCACAAATAAACCCCATCCAAACCATCAGGTGAGGAGCTCCTGGTGTGCCAGGCTGGACAAGCAGCTGGAAATAACCTTACAGCAGATGGACACAGTGGGCAAGGGATTCCTGGTGTAAGGGAAGCTGTGTAGGTGTGTAGGGAGAGCTCTGGGGTGCTCTGGTGGGTATAAGGAAAAGGGAGGGAGAGTTTGTTCACCTAAAACCCACTGAAAAGTCACTGTCAGGATCAAATCCAGGCTGTTCCCTGTCAGCTGTAACAGGTACAGGGCTGTAGGCTCAGGGCTGAGAAGCCAGGACAGGAGCTGTGCTCTGCTGTGATGTCCTAATGCTGAGAGGCTGGTCCTTACTCTTTAGGCATCTCTGCTGATCAACATCCTGTTCTGCTGCCTCGAAACATACAAAGTAGACACAAAATGGGAAGTTTCTGTCAATAAAGATGCGGTGTGGAAACAAACACTGTTCTGTTTGGCAGCAAATCCCCCATTCCGAAGCACCTGGCATTTGGAAACGTTGGCATTTGTATCTTTTCCTGCTGAATATGAGCAGGAAGAATTGCTCTGGAAGAAGAGTTCTAGGAAGAAAGGAGCAGGATAACCACCACCCTCAGCCATAGGGGACATTAATGCAGAACATCACTCGCACTGAAAAATTACCTGTATTTCACCTCTCTCTTTCCAGAGGTCTTTAATTCTTCCTCTGCAAAGGAATGTCAGTTTTGCTGTTCAGTTGCCTTTTAACCATTCAGACAGACCGAGCTCTATATAAATGTATGGACCCTTGCTTCAGAATCCCTTACTCAGCTTTAGAAGAGCTCTGTTCCAAGGTCACAACTGATTAATCTTGACCCATGAACCTTGGAAGCGTAAAGTCTTAATATGAATGTATTACCCTACATAGCAAAGTGGAATATACCCTGTATCCATGATAAATAATGAACTGAATCTTTCTGACTTTACTCTTTAGTTGCTCATTAAGCACTTAACTACAAGGTCTGGCAACTCCTTCTCCCTCTTTGGGTGAACTATGTGTCTATGGAAAGAGTGAAATGATGTGGCCCTTTGAGTGCGGCAATGGAGGCTTTTTCTTGCCAGGTATTTTGCAAGGGGTTTTCTGCTGAGCCCTGGGGAAGCCCATGGAGTTGCTGCCAGAGGTGTGCTGCAGCCCTGCGAGGTGTGTGGTATTTACAAGTAGGTATTGCTGCACAGTACCTTTACACATACACACAAGAAGAGATAACTTCTGTGTTCAGGTGTGCATTCCAAAGCAGATTCTCCTCCTGTTGGGGGATGCTGGCAGCCTCTTACAGGAGAAGGAGCCACATCACCTGGCACCCAAGGTAACCAGAAGACAGCCAAGTCAAAACAAATTTACCATGCGCTTCTAGTGACTGCAGCCAGGACTGGGAACACTCACAGTGGTGACAACACAATTGGTTGTGCTCAGTGAACACTGTGAAATCACTTGCACAATGCATTAGGATGCTCTTACATGGGTGATTTCTGCAGATCTGAGATCTGATACAAGCGGAAACACAGCAAATCTATTTCTGTCTTTAATCACTCATTGTGAAGCACTGACAGGCACATTAGGCTCTCCCGTCTAAAATTAGTTCTGCTCATGCTGGAAGCAGCCATTTATTCCATCGAGCTATTTGTACATTTAATATCAGGAAGATGTCACCATTTTTGTGCGAGGTTTCTCTGAAACACCTTGTTCTGTTCCTGGAACGTGGTATTGCTGCCAGAATTAACACCCTCCACTGTCAACTGTATGTCATTAAAATCTCCATTAGCTTGCACACCACTTGGGGAGACAAAGCCCAACCCTGCTCCCAAGAGACTCAGCACTGAGGTAAAAGGATGGCTGGGAAGTGTCAAGCGTTGACTCCATCATTGACCATCTCATTGTCCCACCAGGGAGGGTGCTGCTGCCATCACAGACCAGCCATGGATCATTCTCCGCCTGTGGTCTGTGTCACAGCGGCAGCTCCAGCCACTGCCTGTGGGCTCAAGGTCAGTAATAAATAACATCTCAGTAATAAACCCCTTCCCCTATGCACACACCCTGATTGGATGCTGTAGGGGCACAGAGAAGCCCTACCCCTGTGTGTGACACTACACTATCAGATCCGCTGGTCACAGTTTCCTACTGTAGTTTCCTTCTAAAGCTGTTGGAGGAGTCCAAGCACATGAAACCATCTTCCACATTACTGCTGCTGCAGCCCTGCATGCTCCCTAGCACCTCACAGCTCACAGCCATCTGCTTTGCTGCTGGCCCAAGCAGGCACATCTTAGACACATCCAGAGAGGTCAAATGGGGTTTTTAAACCCCACATGGATTTGTGTCCAATGCTGCCCATCACCACAGGAGGACACACAGCAATCCTATCACCACTCTGGGGAGCAAGGGGGAAAGTGGAACTGTTTTGGTTGTCACAAAAGTGGCACAATACATGTATTTACTATCAACTCCATCTGATCTGAATTCACGTAAGCTCCTTGCCTGCGGACGTGCCATTGGAGTGCCTGTTCGTGTTCCTGTGGTTGGATTGGTCAGCCACTGGATGTCACTAGCAGTCTGAATACGTAAACCCAAACAGCACTTGTTTGGCATCAGAAAATTTGTGAGGACAGGATGAGGCTAAGCACACTACACAGAGGGAACATCCCCAGGTGCTGAAAGTGAGTGCTTAAGGCTCCCGTTTCCATCCAGTGCATGGGACAAGGGACAGATTGAATACTTTTTTGGTATGGTTTTCGGTGGTTCATTCATGAGCCTGATCTCAGCTCCTGTGTTCTGGTTTCTCTCCTCTCCTGAAGTCAACCCATGCCCTGCGCCATTTGCTGACCTCTATGCAGAGCCAGCACGTCCTGCCAAGTGTTCCTGGGTGGGCTCCAGCCATGGGCTGTTCCCCGGGGGTGAAAAGCCCCTTTGCACAGCCTGGCAGAGCTCATTGCCTCCCTCCCATGAGCAGCCCTCCTCCAGCCATCTCCAAGCTAGCTTGTGATGCACACAACAGATGCCTTGAGATCTTTAATGCCAACTGGATCACATCTCATCAAAACGTGTCCAGAGTCAGAGCTACACCAAATGCCTCAGATCAGGATCTGTCAAGATACACTGTTGAGTTAGGAGAGGAGGAAGGGAAACTTGTACTCTTTATCCCGTAAAACCTCCAAGTATCAGGTAGCAAAGCACAGAAGCCCAAAATAAACTCATGTTCTCCTTTGTAGGGTTAGAGGCCAGAATATCTGGTTCTCCAAAGGGTGAGAAAAGTTGTAGGGTGTTTTGTGCCAGAATAAGCACAAAATCACTGAACAAGGTGCAGGGAAACGGAGGATCTGAGCCATTGAGCGCACAATGGAAATGGGAAATACAGCAAATAACAAAACCCAACTCCAGAGTTAGATGAGGTGAATCCCCCTTTTGTAACCCTCTGCTCTGACAGGGTCCCAGCTGTACTGCCGAAGAGCCTGTAGCAGCAGCACAACACAGACACCTGAAATGCCAGCTGCTACAGGGACAAGACCCGACCAGATTCATTTAGCCTGGAGGGGAAATCTGCTGGGATGAAATGCAGGAACACTCAGTAATGATGCGCAGTAGCAAAAAGCCACCAGCATCTCTTGAACCTCCCGCCAATGGCAACGAAACAGCTGGTGACAAAATCAGAGGTAAAACCAACCTGGACAAAGTGCTTCTAACAGGAAAATGAGGGTTTGTTTTGGAAATTAGGATAATCACCAGAGACAACTTTGACATTAAAATCACCAGATCTGTTCTCACCAGAATAACTAAATAATAAGAATAAATTGGTGGTAACTGCTTTCAAGCCTGTGATACAAAACTGGAATAAATGAAGTGAGGACCGGTCTGTTGTCCTGATGGTTTGTACTCTGTTTATATCCTATTGTGAAATGAACAGTGATTTTTCAACACTTCTTCAACCTAAAACACAACCCCATTTAATGATCTGATTGACACTATAGGAAACCTTTCGTTTCTAAGCTCTTTATCTCAAACAATGCCCTTTAAGAGCAGCCTCATCCTTGCAGGACTCCAGGCCTGGCTGCAAGGTCACCTTTCCATCTCTGTTGTGGTGCTCTGCAGGGATCTGCCCATCCCTGTGGTGTCCAGCTTGTGCCCTCCCATTCCCTCTGTTGTCAGTGGTCACTGATTGCAGTTCAGGGCTCCTCACGCTCCAGGGAAGAGCCAGCATCAAATAGATCCCTCACAGCAGCTCAGAGCAGGTCGATCACGTCTCCACTCACCAGATGTGCACTATCAGTCCTAGCACTGAAGTGAGCCCAGTTTGGCTGCACATGACAGCCACTGACACAGAATAAGAGGAGGCCTGGTAACAGCAATATATCAATAAGGAGAAGAAAAGTATTTGAAGAGGAGCTATTTGAAGCAATTGTTTTGAAAAGGATGAGCAATTTGGTTTACAATCATTTAAAATAATTATTTCAAACAATGAGATTGCTCTGAACCAATACCATAACTTTAACCGAGGTATAATCACTGTAAATGACATTAAGAGCTTGTCTACAGGCAAATTGCATTGCTCTGATTATAATGGCATTCTTAAAGCTCAGCAGATCCCCAAGTCCAGATAAAGTTGATGCAACAGAAAAGGAAGGGAAAGAAGTTATACCAGAAAACCTAACCCACCTTGGGCTTACACTGACAGAGCTATTCCCATCAAAAGAACTCCTAAGGAGCCAAAGCAACTGGACTTGGCTGAAGCCAGGTACATATCAGCCCCCAAACATCAACCTGTGCTGGAAGCAGTGCTGACAGTCTGCTACACTACAGCTTGACTGAGAACCCGTGCTGCCTTTCAAGGATGTCCTTCTGCAGGCTGTACAGTGTGAATAATGTAGGAAATGTACTCCCCAGGGCAGAGAAAACAGATCTTTAACATAAGTTTAGAGAAAGCCCTTAGTAGGGTCCTGTCCACTGAAGGGCTGCACAAAACTCACACTGGAGCAAGCTCACACCAGCGACTCCCTGCACCAGGTTCTCTTCAGAAGCTGAAAACCAGAAATTAGAAGAACAACTGACCTAAATATGCAGAAATTACCCAGTGACTGCTCCTGAGTCTATTTCTGAGTGCTTGACTGCAGACTTCTCAGGGAAACTTGACCACCAGAGATGAAACTTTAACAAGACAGCACCTCTCAGTGTGTTTCAGTTGGAGGCATTGAGAACCGCTAATCGCTGCGGTGAAAAACTGGGTCAGAGTTATCCCCACCTTCCCCAAAGTGCTGCAAAGCTAGATTTATGTGTATATGTATTCAAATCACTCTTTAATTATATATTTTATATAGGTTTGTATTCCACTTAGCAGAGATGGCAAAGTACAGTGAGTGCAGAAACCATTCTGGGTGGTGTTCACTGCAGGACCACAGTGAGGATCCCAACCACAGAGCGGTTTTTCCTAAGTCCATTTTCAATCCTGCTCTCAACAGATAAACATCTATATTGGTTATTGAGCCAAAACCCCCTCTTCATTTCGTATTGCATGAGGCAGACACAGACATATTTTGTGCCTGTTAATTAACAGCTTTAAGATGCAATGTGGATGCAAACACATTTATATGTTATTTATGGTTGCACAGACCTGTAAATAAGAACACAGGGATAAGCAAAGGTGGTTTATTTTCCACCAATGTTTCCAAACTGCTTCATTGTACTTCTACCGTATGTTCATATGTAAAGTCTTAAATGAAGATAATGAAAGCCAGCATGCCTTTAGTGGAATATACCCTCAACAGGGGCAGCCCAGCAGGCGCAGCTCAGGCTGGTTGTGCTGGCTGCCATGCAGCCCTAGCTTTGCTATAAACACCCCTATTCCTTAAGCAGCAGCCTGTGAAGGTTCCATTTTCAAATGTTTTTCATCAATAATGCCTAAAGGTGGCACGCTCACTAAGAAATCTTGCTAGAAACAATACAAGATATGACATAAAAGGCATATTCAATTACCCAGCCCATGCCTCCAAATGCAACAAAAATAAACGCAAAATGCTTTGGGGTTTGTCGCTTGCAGCATGCAACAGCTTTTCCATTACACTTTGCCTGATCCTTTGCCAGATCCCTTCAGGAAACCAAGTGCTGGGTGGATGGGAAGAGCTTGTCTGGAGGCCAGGCAGTGGGAGCTGGGGTTCAGCCCCCACTCCTGTGCCCTGCCTGCCCCGTTCCACCCAACCAGTACACACAGTTCAGCTTCCTGCCCGTGTAAGTCTTGTAGATAGTAAACAACGACATCAGTGCTACCACATTTATTAACTAATGATACTGCTGTGAGCAAATCCAGGTCCCCAAATGAATTGGAACTTCTACTGTCATGCAGCCCTGAGGAGAAGGACTCGGGGGTGTTGGTTGACGAGAGAATGAACATGAGCCGGCAGTGTGCTTTTGCTGCCCAGAAAGCCAACCATATCCTGGTCTGCATCAAAAGGAGTGTGACCAGCAGATCGAGGGAGATGATCCTGCCCCTCTACTCTGCTCTTGTGAGACCTCACTTGGAGTATTGTGTGCAGTTCTGATGTCCTTGACATAAAAAGGACATGGAACTGTGGTAACAAGTACAGAGGAGGCTCATGAGGATGATCAGGGGACTGGAGCACCTCCCCTATGAAGATAGGATGAGAGAGTTGGGGCTGTTCAGCCTGGAGA